>JAQFZN010000082.1:0-59184 GCA_034687075.1 Geophilus carpophagus | reverse complement strand
CTCGGCATCAGGTACGTTGCGAAGGAAAAAGAAAAAGAGAATCTATAATATTAGTTTGCTGAAACTTATGTACAATAAAAAAAAAACAATTATCAAAAATTTTGTATAATAGATTGATAACCTGATATTTAAATTTCAAAAAAATGTGATAAATATTTTTAATTTTAATTTTGTTTGGGAAATTTTTTCTAGTGTTTTTACAATTGATTGCGATTAAATTAAATATTTATTTGTATTAAAGGAAATCAATATTAGCTCGTACAAACTGCTGGGTTGCGACATCCAATGCACTAATTTTAATTTCTGTATCGCCAAAAATCATTCTAGTTTGAATTTCTCTTTTTCCTTCACATGTTCCTACATCGCTTAAATCTAAATTCAATGTACCACATCTGCGAATTCCACTATCCGTAACAAATTTAGCATCATCATTTTCAGTGCAATAAATATGCAAAGTGATTTTCTTCTGACTCTTATTTGCGGGGGTGTAACTTCTTAAAATTGTATCCCCAATTCCAATTGATTGATCCGTCAGTACGAACTTATCGAACACATCAGCACACCATTCTTGTCTGTCTCTATAAATCATTTTTTCAAGTGGATGAAATCCACGAATGAAGCGATTTAAAACCCCAACTCCGTAGGTCATGCGAGACCGTCTAACGCAAACAACAGTTGGATCTAGTCCATAGAGAACTGCTCCTCTGAGAATCGCTAAGCTTACGCCTTGAGGAATCATAACTTTTAAAAAGGAACTAAATTTGTTCCTGATTTCATGTTGGAGAATTTGTGATTCAGCAAACCCTCCAACTAGAAATAAATATTGAATTGTGCGAGACTCTAAATGGGAGAGCACTTTTTCAATGTGTTCGATGATCTCTTTTATAATTGGTCGAAATAAGTTGCACATTGCTTCTGGTTCCAATCGTAACATTCCTTGTTCTGACCAACGAATATTTTTGTTCCCGTACTTGCGTATAGCATTTTCAACCTGAAATATGAAATGAAAATAAAGTTAAAAACAGTTTTAATGATATTTAATTTGTAATTGACGATACGTACAGTACTTCCTTTCATTTTCTTTCTATAAAAGTCAATAAATGAGAAGTTTAATGCAATATTTAAAGGATTCGTTTTATTCGGACTGGTATTTCGTTTCCGAGCTTCAAATGCAATCATGAGGTCGACATAGGCAGCAGGTCGCTTCATTTTGAATTGATCCATTAATTCGTTTCCGAATATGGCTCTCATTAAATTTTCAAACTCTAAGTCAACTCCAACCGAACCATATGGCCCACCTGTAAGATATAATCTTTAATCAATTCGAAAACAAATAAGCCGAAAAATAGTGATTTCTTTTTTTTCACACAGTTACGAATTCATATTGGATCGGGAAATTAAAATTGCTGAGTTTTTGCGCTCAGATATATTTTTGGTGGTCAGATTTAAAGTTATTTTACCTGAAGCTTTATACAGTTCTTTCAAATTTCCAACTTTGTCTGTCATTTCGTGCACTGTTATATCAACAGTACCCCCACCACAATCCACGACCATATACCTCGTGCCTGTAAAATGAGCTGAAACATGATAATTGTTTGCAGAATGGGTTCTACGATTTTAATTTAAAACTACCATACATACCTTCATTGCCATCATCAATCGCAGGTGTTATATTATTCTCATGAGGATTATCAGGTTTTTGGGGAAAAATTGATAGACGATTTTGTTCAATTCCTTCTGGAACTAACTGGTTCATTCTTAATTTCCGGCAATAAATTGAAGCTGCTTCTGGTTCCAGTGCAATTAAAAGTTGGTCCGGATATTCTGGAGAAGCGAGTCCAGCCTTTAAAAATATGATTAAAAATACAGGAGTTAAATTAAGCATTAATTAGGTGAAAATATTATACTAATATTGCTTATCATGTACTGGTACCTCATAAGCAGCTTGTCTCATGAACTGTTTTGCTGGTTGCCTCCAAATGGCAGGTACAGTAATAACCCATCGAATATCTTCATTAAGAATCTTTGTTGCAGATTGATCACTGAGTTCTTGAAGAGCATGTTTCTTGAAATAACTTAAGGCCAATGCAAAGATAGTCAAAGCAGGTTTGCTTTTTCCATTCGTTGCTTCGAGTTGTGTATTTCTGTTCAAGTCCTGTTTATTTTTTAATTAAAAGATTAAAAGCTTTAATTATTTAAGTAACGAAAAATTTATTAAGTTTGGTTAGAGGGAAAGTGACACACTGTATTCATTTAAACATTTCAAGTGCGAGTGTAATGGTTTGTTTCAACTGTAACATGATATTATAAGTTGGAATGTGAAACTTAAACTGTTCAGTTGACCTCACTTTGAAGTTGTCAGCAAGAGCAAAAATACAAGTGGCATTCATCGAGCATGCTAATGGTTAAAGTATCCAGAGCATTTCGTTATTTACTTACCATTTGATGATGAAGAGTCATTTTGAATTTATCAAAATAAAGCCAGTTTTTTGCTTCTTGAGGATCGAGATTGTGATAATGATCACGCGCGAGAAATCCAAATGAATGAAATTCAGCATCGGGAGTTAGCAATAAACATGTTGGTGTTTTTTGATTAGAAACACCTGGATCTCCACCTTAATATAAATTATTAAAATTACGTAATTTAATTAATTGTGAATAAATTGTTTGAGAATTTTTTTACCTTCCCATTTTCTCATCATATGGATATTCTCAGGATCTCGTGTGAAGCTGAAAGCATATCCGCTGAATGTTGTACCAAAATCTACAGCGACAACTACAAAATGTCCCTGATGGTATGGTTGGCATCTTAGATCTTTTGGATCTAAATTTTCTGGTGCAACAACTGCTGCATCAAATAAATTTTCATTCAAATACTGATTATTAGTTGTTGTAGCTGGGTACGAAACTGGTCTCAATGTGTTAATTTTTTGTGGTTTTTCTGCAAATGAGATAAAATCTCGACTCGTTAACAACCTTTGTTTTGATTTGTTAAATTAATTACCTCTCTTTGGATGTGGTAACGTTGAAGCGTTAACACAAGTCTGGTTATTTAAAATTTCTATTTATAAAATAAAATAAAAATAAAAAAGTTAATAAAATCACATTGTCGTAAGATTATGATTTTAATCCACTTTTAGTATGAAATAAAGCTAAATTTAGAATAATTGCCATATTAGCCTCGGTGATATCACAAATGTCTGAGCATGCTGGGAGAAAAGAAAAGTTGTGAAGTGAGAAAATGCTGGCAAAAGTTAGTATTAATTACAGGTTTCATTTGATCAAAATAAGAAAAAATTGTAATGTGCACAGTTTAAAATATTACTTTTTATGTAATAATACTATTTTTCTAAACAAATAAATAAAATTTGTTGGAAAAAAATTAAGAAATTATAAATAATATAAAATGATTATCATACCAGGTAAATCATTTTTGCGCTTTTCATTATTAGATTTCCTACTATTCTTTCCAAACAACCAACGCCAAAACCTTCCACGAGGTTCTGCCATTTTGGCAAAGACTTTTTCTTACACCAAATGCAAACGGCTAAATATTCCAGCTCCTTCCCCCAATGCCAGATTTAAACTAGAGTTAAAATAGAACCAACACTCTATCCCCTCAAAAGCATATAATTTACCAGTCTAAACGGCACAAATGAGGAAAATTTATCACACTTTTTTTATTTATAATAATCATTTACTTCAAAGCATAAAAACAAGATGTTTCTAACCTGAATTCTTCTCTTCATTCTCACACGGATTTGATGTAATATTTTCAATATCGGGATTGAAAGTCACTAATTTATTATTTGGATTAGGATAAGTTTTCCAATCATTTGGTAAATTCTCTTCTAAATCTCCAATATCAATACCGATTTCTCTATAATGATGTTGTTGTTTCTCCTCATGGACTTTCTCAATTTCAAGATATTGAAACTTTTCCACAGGTGGCAAAGTTCTTGGTTTCTCTGCAAAGTACTTTGGCAACATTGATCGCAAAGATATTTTCTTACATTTTTCATCTTTGTGATCAGTTTTAGCTTTTTGTACATTCGAGATCTCTGAATCACTTATTTCTTCCAGTTTTGTGTTAACTTTATTCCTGGTATGTTGTGTACTTTTGCTCTTTAATTTGCTCTTTTTCTTTTGTGGTAAAAATTCTTGCATTTTGTTTGCATCTGTCCAAAAACCACTTCCGTATGTAGGAACATTTTTTTCTTCCTCCTTTTTATTAGCATATGGACTTTGATAGCTTGAAAATGATTCACCTAATTCCTCAGAAATAACATGATTCTCAGATACCTGAATTTCTTCAACTAAATTATCTTTTTCGATACTTGGAGCATAGTGGATTTCTATAACATTACTTTTATTGTCCGTAAATGTTTTTGCTTTAGTTGCATCAGTAGAAACTTTTTTCTCCATTTCTCCTAATTCTAACTCCCGATTTTTTGCTTCGTTCATTCTTGAAAAGCAATGATGTTCTTTATCTTTTTCATTCAAAAATCTATCTTTAGTTGACATTTGGTTCGACATTGGACTTAAATTATCATCTAAGTCGTTGGAACTATTTACAATTGCATTCGTTGTCTCGAAAATTTCATCGTTATTTTTACTTGTGTTTTTTTTCTTTTCGTATCCAACATATGCAACCGTTAAAGAATATTCATCTAATTTCTGAGGATCATTTTTCTTTGATATTGTTCCGTTACTGCTTTTTACTCTTTTCGGATCTTCCAAATGCATTTGCACAATTTTTATATTTGATGAAGGATCACCTAAAAGTAAAAAAAAAAATTGAATTTCTTAATGATTTTTTAAAACATGAAATAAATAAAGTGTCAATGTATCTCACCGCCAACTATTGCAAACAAAGACATTTATAAAAAAATTTTAACAATTATCACAATGCATTTGAATTACAAGATTTCAATTCCATCTGCAATGTTGTGTTTTAGTAGACTAACTTTAGAACAAAAAAATAAAGCGTGCAACTGCATTCACAGTTTACCTGACAAGTAACACATGGAATTTGATATAATATAAAAGTGAATGCCAAAGTTATTTGCAATATTCACATTTCAGAGAAGTGAAAGGTGAGAACGTTTTGGATTATTCATTTGCTGTTGCATCAGTGTAATGCTGACTGAAATGTGAATTAGAATTGACTAATGGCATTTCTGACATTTAGTTGTGAGAAACATCTGTATTAGGCCATGTGTTTGTATATCACATTTCATATTTTATCCAGTAAATTATAAAACTTTTTTAAAAAAATTTAAAAATTCAAGAGATTTAAAAATAAATTAATAAACGCAGAAAAATTAATTATATGATGATAGGTGTTAAAGTTTACATTTACATGTTTGTTTACAGTATTTTTAATGTTCACACTTCCTGAATATGCAACTTATTAAAAACAGTCATGGCACTTTGAACAAGATTTGTAATCACTCTACTTACAACACTGAACTTTCTGCTTCTCGCAAGCACTTCATTTCTATTTACATGTGTAATAAAAACACCATAAAGTAAAACTACATAAAACTTAAAATCAAAAACTCCTACCTTCGTCTATGCATCTTATCCAAGTTGCGTCACTATTTTCTGGTAAACTTTCTTTTTTCTTAATTTCTGTTAAAATCATTGGTGACTCTATCTGATCTAGTTCTTGAGTCAAAATTTTACCGCTGTCAATTTGACTTTTTCCATCTCTGACTTCGTCGGCACAGGGATCCACTCTGCTCTCCGGAAACTGATTTAAGTCGAAACTTTGAACTTTAAAGGGTATAATAGTTTCACGCTCACTCCATGTGCGGAGAGTAACAAGAGGAGCAGTCATCACAATAACATTTTTATCCGTAAGTCTCACAGTGGTTTATCTCAAACGTACGCACCATCTACACCGACTTGGTTGTGGTTGGCTTAGTTGCCAAAAGTGACCTGACCCTACAGGAAAGATATTTGATGCTGTTAGGGGGTAACCATGGCAACCAACTTGTTTTAGGTCCAGTTGTTTTGACCTCAGACACTCAAAGGTCAAAGAGTGCAGTTAAAAAATTTAAACCTGATAGAATGGAATTTTCTGTAGGTAAAAAGTGCAGAATAAATTTGAATGTTGAAATTAAGTAAATCCTTTACGTGTAACGTCATAAAATTCCATTTATTTGTTTGGGTATAATGAAAAACGGAATGTGATTTTATAAATATATCTATAATTTAAAGTGTATAAATACACTAAAGAAATAAATAAAAATGTTGAGTCAGATATGTACAACATAAAAATACTGTGATGTAAATAATTTGAAGAAGTCAAATTACAGTGATAAATGATCAAAACTCAAATTGCTCAATAACTCAAATTGCACAATCGTATATTTACGTAGGTTAGTTCTTATTTAAATCATTTTCCAGGTTTTGTGCTAATATATTGTTTCAAATTCTAAAAATTCTTATAGATCAAGTCCAAATAAAATATTTTAAAAATTTTGTTAGATTACCGTACGTAAAAATCATCAATTTGATTAATATTAAATAATAAAATTTCTACAAATCAAATTGCTTCCTTGATATAACATTAACACTCAAGTGCAATTTTACAAACAGGATCAATATATTCTCTACAACAAAAATCAATACTTTGCTCAATAACACATATGATATGATATGACAAATTCAAATACAAGTATTTGAATTATTAAGATTCTATAAATTTTTAATTGAAATTTAATAGCATCAAATTTCAATTTTTGTGAGTATAATAACAGGGTTGCTTATAAAATTTCTCACATTGATTTGTGTAATTAAGTTAATCAAACTCTATTATTGAACACAACAAACAGCTGTTCTGACAATTGATTTACTCGAAGAACTTGGCTTTGGTAATGTGTCTTCGTGGTTTACGATTTCTGCTCGAACTATTGGTTGTTGTTGATCTTGTTCAGCTTTGCTTACTTTAATTCCAAGAATGTCAGCCGTAATTTTTTGAAAACAAACAGTAACCTTAAAAAAATTAATAAATTATTAAATAAATTTGCAAATTTGTTTATTTTGTATAATGAGGTAAATGTTATTTACCGATTCTCCTGTTTTAGCAGAAATAAAATGTGAAGACAAAGCATTATCTTGGGCAAATTTCTGATGTTTCTCATATTTTATAACTCGTTGATGTTCAAGATCAACTAAAAGATTAAAATATTTATAAACAAATACAAGTGTAATTGGCGTTTCCACCTTATATCACTTGAGAAATTGTGCAGGCACACGTTAATTTTAACATTAACAATAATTTTATTTTTTAAAGTTATGATAGATTATCATTAAAATAATAGTTTGTTCAAACAACGTTAGGACTAAAAGTTAATTTCTCGCTATTTTTCAATGTTTATTTATTTATTTATTTAATTTTGATAACAAATTGTATTATGATATCTGGTCAAGACATAGTCTCACGATAAATTCGACAAAATTCGAAATAGGCGTTATTTACCAATTCGAATTTAAAAAATATCGTTTTGCTATAACGATTGTCTTGCACAAACTCACTATTTATGTGTGCTTGCATAAATGCATTATTACTTATTCACCTTTATTTGCAACTAAGGCTACAAATGGCTTTTTTTCTTGGTTTTTATAAACTTTTCGAACCATGTCTAACCAATCTTCCAAATTCTCAAAACTATTATAATTAGTTATGTCATAAATAAGTAGGATACCCTAAAAATAAACAATAAAATAATCAAATTGTGAAAAATTGTAAAATAAAAAATTATTTTAAAAGAAATATGAGTTACATTTGCACCATATATGTATTTATCTAACATATTCCCACCCAGAGTTTGACCGCCGATATCCCAAACTTGCACCGTCACATTTCTAGAACCTGAAAAAAATGTTATGTTGACATATTAAAATCATGTTTTAAATTTATACATTTAATATATTCCGTACCGATCATTAACCTCTTCAAAAAGAAGTCAACACCTACAGTCTGCCTGTATTGTTTTCCGAATTGTTCTTGAGCAAACCGAGTGGCCAAACTTGTCTGAAAAAAAAATAATTTTAATGGATTATCTCTCTTACCTCCTCATGAGTGTTAACTCACCTTTCCAGAAGCACCGTCACCAATCAAAACAATTTTAAGCTGTTTATCCGTAGATTCCTCTTCAGAATCTGACATATCTTCAATTTATTAAATTATAAGTTCATAAAATTACCGATAGCCTTTCAAAACCTCCATCATTGCTTGGTAAAGTTGAATTTTTAAAAATTTGTTAAGTTTTGTAACCAGCCATCGCTAAGAATCCAGAAAATGTGAAACGAAACTGAAAATATAAAAGGAAGTTGTTGTTAAAACGAGAAATGACAACTTGATCAATTAATTCCCATAACATCTTTTTATTGTTTCCAGCTCTTTTCTTTTATTCGCAAACAATTAATACGTAATAATAAAACAATGGCTACAGAATATTCTAAAATTAGATATTCGATTAGAATATAAGGTGCAGATCTGATATGTCGAGTGGGTGTAAAAAAATTCAAGCAGATTCCACGTAAACAGAACAGAAAAAAACCTCTCATCTCATTTATTGCGAATGAAGAACGTAAAGAGTGAGTTTCAAATGATTTGAAAAACTTTAGACTTCCTAAATTGTGAAGCAAACAGACCATTGTAAGTACATAAACTTGTCAATTCCGTTTACAAGTTAATCCTAATCAAAATTCATTTGTTGCTCTTATTTAGTATCTTTAGTAAACTTCTATAAATGACCACCAGCGAGCTCTGGTGCGAATCACGTGTTTCCATACGTCTCTGGATTACGAGGGAGCAGCATGGTGGATATGTAGCGTGGAATTTGAGGAAATGGCATGACTATATCTAAGTGCAACCACTTAGACAACAACAGATAATATTTTTAAGTGATCTCATGTTAGTATTAATAATTTACAATGGACTTTAATTCTGAATATGAAACGTTACCAACGAATGATGTTCTAATACACATGATGGCCGGCTCAATGGCTGGAATTGGGGAGCACTGCGTCATGTATCCTTTCGATTGCGTTAAGGTATGTGTAAAAGTGTATGTTGAGATGAAAATCATAATGAAAATTTGTCTGTTACCCTTGTAAATCAGTCTTGGAAGCAGCAAAATGGCATGTCATTGTATCGTGACCGCTTGGCCTACTTGTGTGATTAAGGAAATAGTAAAGTAGATTATTATATAATAAATTCACAAAAAATATAAGATTATCTTGTAAGTTTTACAAGACAGTTAAGTCTGATGTTAATTTTAAAATGGAGCTAATCCGATGGAAGAGAAACTTTATTTTTCATTGATGTTTTAAAGCCGAGTTTTTAAATTTTTATACAGTAACTAATAATACACAGTATATAAAAATGTATAAACAAAATACGAAAAATGTGTACATTACAACTGTGTTATTATAAAATGAATAAAGTCGTCGTAGAATGACTTGTTTGCAAGCTAATTTATGATCACTTCTGAGAAAAGGGTACGGAAGTTGTAGGAGTGGTCTTAAAAAATATATTTCAAATCTGGGTTTTCACCGAATGACTTAAACTGAAATTTAAATAACTTGTGTAAGCTCTGCAAACATTTTGTTACTTTATGTTCTATAGGTAGCAACATAAAAATAAAATAGAAAATTGCATGAAGGGATTTTGATTGTAAAAGTAAGTGACCTTGGCTTATTAAAAATAGAAGGCTGAATAAAGTGAGTAAAGATCATTAGACGTTGAAGTTTAATTAGATAAGGTAAAAGAATAAAAAAGTAAAAGATTTGATCTTAATTAGAAATTAATAAAGTCAATTTGTTGCTTCCTAGATTTATAAATAACAAGACATTAACTAGTTATTATTAACATTATTTAAATAATCTTCACCGAATAGTTTTTGTAATTAATTTAACTAAATTTGTCTTATTTAATTACAGACTAGAATGCAAAGCATGCAACCGAGTCCACAGGCTGCTTATAAATCAATTCCGGACGCTTTATACAAAATGGTACGACATGAAGGACTTTTTCGACCTATGCGAGGAATGAGTGCTGTAATGACAGGTGCTGGCCCAGCTCATGCAATGTATTATTCTTGTTATGAAAAATTAAAAGAAATGTTTACTGCCGACGCGGAGCCTGGCCATCATTTCTGGGCTCATGGTGAATTTTTTTATTTGGTTATTTTGTAATTTAAGTGGTATATTAATTTTTTTAAATTATTTTAATGTTTAGGTGCAGCTGGCTTAGTTTCGACTCTTTTGCATGATGCTGTTATGAATCCTGTTGAAGGTATAATTGTTTACGTCTTTGCTTGATAGTATTATGGGAATTTGCAGAATATAGTCCTTTTAGTTGCCTAACTGATAGACAAATAAGGAACTAGGAAACATTGGAGTATGACTGAAGACATATCGTATTTTCCCCTTCTATTAATCACTGTTAACTGTTTTGATAAGGCATAGCAGATTTAATTTCTCAACAGGTTTTGTTGATTTAAGTTAGGAAGTGAAAAAAAATTTAAAAATAGAATTAAAGTCCAAAGGTAAAATTTACCAATTATAGTTCCAAATGAACTTTAAATAGTTGGTGTATTTATACCTGATAATTAGTGTAAAAACTGAAACTGAAGTTTGTGCATTTAGTGTTTTATCATGATAAAATGTTGGATTTCAGAATAATAAAACAAGGTGTTTATTTGAGTTCAAATAACAAGAATTAGATAAACTGATAAACTTATTCAATTCCACCTATAAAAGTAAGTATCTTATTTAAAGGTGTTGCAATCTTAGGATTTCAACACATTGACGTAGTTAATCATTTCATAACGAAAAAGGAATTGAGTGATTTCCAGTTCTTGTGATTCCTTGTTAATATCAATTGTTTTTTGACGTAAAATTAGTTTTAATTTTTTTATTAAGTATTTTTAAAAAAATTTTCTAATATTTTTTTCTTTTACAAACAACTCTTGGATTTCAGTTATCAAGCAGCGTATGCAAATGTTCAACAGTCCTTTCACACGATGCAGAGAATGTTTAATTAGTGTCTTTAAACATGAAGGGCCAGGTGCTTTTTATCGAAGTTACACAACACAACTAACAATGAATGCGCCCTACCAGTGTCTTCATTTTATGATGTATGAGTACATGCAAGACTTGACTAACACTGAACGAAATTACAATCCAAAAGCACACGTTGTGTCGGGTGCAATTGCTGGTGCCTTCGCTGCAGCGGCAACAACGCCGCTCGATGTATGCAAGACTTTGCTAAATACACAAGAACAAACAACACTTCAAAGGACTAAACAGACTCAAATCAGAGGCCTAATACATGCTGTGCAAGTCATTTATCAATTGCGCGGATTTCGAGGATATTTCCGTGGCCTGCAGCCGAGAGTTCTCTTCCAGATGCCAGCTACGGCAATCGCGTGGTCAGTGTACGAGTTCTTCAAGTTCTTCTTATCCAACAGACAAAACCATATTCACACCAAAGAGAAGGTAATGGAGAAGTACCCTCCTTCGATCTCTTCTAAAACTTCCCCCGTCAATATGGTGTCCGATTTCCAGTCGAGCACAAAAGCTGCTGTCGCAGTTGCAGCGGTCAGCAATCCATGACATTACAATAGAAAATATAAGTAGACAAGGTGAGAGTTGTAATTCTGGACAAATTTAGTTATTTTTAGTTTTAATTTTTTGCTTTTTTTAAATTAATTAAATTTTTTCTTGAAAGTTGTTGGGACTGATTAACTTTTAGGGTTCTTTTTATAGTTTTATTCAACTTCACTACAAGCACACTCAAGTTAATTTTTTCTTATTGGATTATTAATTTAATTAGTTTCAATTATATTTTGTTTAATTTAAGTGTTATATGATTTTTTTTTACTTATTCAAATTTATTCCAGGAAATATAAATAATAGATCAACTCTCTCATTGCTGTGAGTAATTTAGAAATTTTATCTTTTTATCTAATTTTTTTTTTTATTTTTAACCTAATTATTTTCGTATGCTTGTAGGCTCCCTTATCATCTTCTGGATGGACATTTCATGATATTTTTGGTGTTGGAGAAACTTAAAAACGAAAACGAAATTTTTGTAAAGTCAGATCACTACTGTGCACGTTTTGTGTACATAAAAATTGTATTATGTTAAAGCATAAACAAAACCTTATTTTGAAAAAAATTATTTTTGGGGTCAGGCATTTTGTTTATAAATTAGAGGACCAAAAAAACTTTCTTTTCGTTATTTTATAAGAATGTTTATGGCGGCTGGATTATCCGCGAAAATCACTCATCTCGGCAGCAGGGTCTGTCAGGAGTGGGCTAGTCTTAAGAATTAAAAATAAAATAAATTGGTTGTTATTTAATAAGTTATAACTTCTTTTAATGATTGTAACATCAAATTATTCCACAAAGGCATCACAATTTTTTGAGATTGTTCTTAGGAATGTTTTAAGTTTTGCCTTAAGTGGTCTCAATCAAAGCAAAATTATTAAAATAAAAATTGAAATGATATTGCCTAAAGTTTTTTGTTGTTTTTTTTTTAAAGAAAAATTTAGAACAGTTTTAAGTTACAGCTACAAAAGAGCTACAAAAAGGATTTCAATTACAAGTTGCGATTTCATACGTTTATAACGAAGCAACTTCCGATTTTCGGTTTTCTGCATTTTGACTTGTGGCTTGGCAAGCTATGTCTGAAAATGGCCAAACATCAAAAGATTGCATAATTTAATAGGGTGATTAAACAGTATCTTTACTAGGCGAATCGTCTGCTTCACTACGCCGTTTCCTACTTTGATCACCCCTGGAATAAAAATATGTTTATTCGTGAATGGAAAAAAACATTAAAACTTAAAACCACCTAGAAAAACCTTCTTCTAATAACTGTTGTTGAATTTCCTGAGTTTCTGCAACGTATCGCGGCAAGTCACTTTCCACCATCGGCGGAAAAATATTTGGTATAAATCTAGCAAATAGATTAGGATTCCTCTGAGCAAATTCTATAAAAAAAGAATTAAAATTGTTTATTCAGCTGCTGTTTTTTAAAACAAACTAAAATACCGGGCTTAAAAGAATAAAGTCCTTTTATAATTGTGGCCATAACAGCAGGCGATACTTCAAATGGTTTAGCTTGTGCTTCTCTAAGCATTACTATGAATGAATACAAGCAAATAAAATACGTCATTAATAGTTTGGTAATAATTAAATTGTTAACTTACTATTTAGCCTTTCCAAATGAGATTCAATTACGGTATTGGTAAATATCCTTAATAATTCAACTTTGAGATCTGAATGGAGTTTATTTTCAACATAAAAACGATTCTATTTGCAAAAAAACAAAAAAGAAAAAGTTACAAAATTGTTTATGAGTGCCTTATAAATTTTAATAATTAATTAACCATTACCATATAGTTGAATATAGGTATAATTCCACCTAAAGCTTGCTCGTATTGAGTCATCGCAGCTGTAAATTTCGGTATATATGCCGTTGAGTCAGCTTTCTGCAGTTCTTGTGAAACAAATTTCAAATGATTTTCAACTTGTTTATTTAAATCCGTATACAATCTTTCAGAAAACTGCTTGCAGACGCATTTGTATACACAACTGAAATGCCACATTTGAATGAATAGATATTTAATAAAATTCTCATTGTTCTAATAGTTTACTTTCAATATACCTGTACATTTGCTCGTATGAAATCGGTACGTATTCCCCAGGCGAAAAGGTAAGCAATTTGTGTATAGCTGCTTCTAACTTTGGCCAATAATTGTTTTCGTAGTCTTCTCTACCCATGTTTGTCATCACTAAAATTCAAGAAAAAATGCATTTTATTGGGTTAACCTATGAAAAATTTTTTGTAGAATTCTTAAGATAATTTCAGTTTGAAAAATAAGATTAAAAGTATCATCTGGAATAAAAAAAGGGATAATGTTTATACCGCTACTAATTCCTGGTGCAACTGTTCTAGTATCATTCCAATTTTTCTCAAAATCCTGGTCAGTCCTGACAATAACTTCTTCCATCGGTTCCTCCATTTTTAACAAAAAATAAAATAAGAATTTAACCGATCTGAAATAATTTACGAGAAATTGGATTTATTCAAAAAAGTTGGCCATCTGTCATTTTTTGGCCAAGCTATATCATGAAAATATATACCACTTTCGATTAATCAGTTCAGTAACGTTTTCAAAGTAAAGACGATAGAGGTCACTTGCTGTATTTTTGGTATAATTTGTTTGTACAATTCGCAAACTGACGATTAAAAAATTTTAAAATCTTCAGGATCTGTTAGAAGAAAGTAGAAAACTTTTATTTTACCGTAAAGTCTTAATTTAAAAATTTTAAGTGTATATATTTAATATAAATACATATATTTAATTTTTGATGATACGCCATTACTTCCTAAAGCATAATAATCTCCTATAGCATAATATTATGCCTATAGTTCCAATCATTACTCGTTTATTTCAGATGGTGCTGCATTTGAGCCAATGTAGGATTGAAACGTCACACATCTTTTCGATATACCTCGTCGGAAGTGATGTTTCTTAGTGTTGTGGCGCTATCTTTTATCAACCTTGCTCGTAATCACCCTGTCTCTATCTTGACTGCACATGTGAGTTTGTGATGGAGGAAGTGCCCTTTTCTGTTGTAACTATATTGAAAAACCATACAGAGAGAGTTTGGAATGTGGCTTGGAATCCTGAAGGAACTCATTTAGCTTCCTGTAGTGGTGACAAAACTATACGAATCTGGATTGAAAAGGGTAATTTTATTCAGCATAAATATTGTGGTGTCTGATATTTCTTTAACTATGATTATAGATAATGAATGGATTTGCCAGACAGAACTGAGAGAAGGTCATCAACGTACCATTCGGTCTGTTGCCTGGTCTCCTTGTGGTAAACGAATAGCATCAACAAGTTTTGATGCAACAACCTGTGTCTGGGATCGAAGTAAAGGCGAATTTGAATGTATAGCCACTCTGGAAGGACATGAAAATGAAGTTAAAAGTGCAGATTGGTCACCTTCTGGTCAATATTTAGCCACTTGCAGTCGTGATAAAAGTGTATGGATTTGGGAAGGTAAATGTTTTAAATCAAAGTATGTTGCTAATAACTTAATAATATAAATAAATTTGTGCAGTTGAAGATGGCGATGAATTTGAATGCGCAGAAGTTTTACCTGTTCATCAACAAGATGTTAAACGTGTGAAATGGCATCCAAATGAGAATATTTTAGCATCAGCAAGTTATGATAATAGCATTAAACTTTATAAAGAAGATGTAGATGAATGGAATTTATTTGCTACTTTAACATCCCATACATCAACGGTATGGTCAATTGCGTTTGATAAAACAGGAAAACAACTCGCATCATGCAGTGATGATAAAACAGTTAAAATATGGCAAGAGTATAGAGATGGTAATTCTGAAGGTGAGTTTAATACTATTATTAAAAGTTATGTTCTCTCATATGGAAATGCATTTAGGAATTAAAACTGTAGGAACTGACCCAAGTTGGAGATGTGTTTGTACACTGTCAGGATATCATTCACGGACCATTTATGACATAGATTGGTAATATTATCATTTATTGTTGTTATTATTAGGGAAAGGAATTTTTGAGACTATCCTGATTGGTTAAACGAAACTCCAGTGTTTGGGAAAGAGTTTTCTATCCATTTTTATTCATTTTGAACATATTAAACCACAAAAAGATGTAGGGATTTATTTTTGAGATAAGTTAATTGTTCTTTCTTTCTCACAAATTGCTGTTTTTTTTTCTGTATATCTCGAAAATGATCTTTTTAGTCCCCGAACAAGCTCAAGAAAATAGCCATGTCTTCATCCCTGTCCAATTTCAATAATTTTTAGTCCTGAAATATCCTTACCCTAATTATTATAGTTCTAGCATATTTACCTTAATATATTTATAGGTCGCATTTAACGGGTGACATTGCAACTGCATGTGGTGATGATTGTATTCGGATTTTTCGTATATCTGAATTGTTTGATCCAAACAACCCATCTTTCGATTTAGTAATAACAATTACTAAAGCACATGATCAAGATGTTAATTGTGTTACTTGGAATCCAAAAGTTCCAGGGCTTTTAGCCTCGTGTAGTGATGATGGACTTGTTAAATTATGGAAAATTACAGGAAAATATGATTAAGTTTAATAAAATTTATATAAATTATTATGCAAATTTACAATAAAATAACATGTTTCATAAAAAAATCAAATTGCATTTGTCAATTAGTATATAGTTATAATATCTTGCTCTTCAGGGTATTCCTCTGTTGGTCTTGAATGGTAACTGCTAGATAAAATTTTTTCTATTGTTTTTATCTGTTCACTTCGCATCCGCTTGTAATCAGCTTTAAAAGTAATAATAAAAATTATTATTCCAACAACAAGGCAACCCGAAATCATATAAACAGCATCTAAAAATAATTTAAAAAAAAAATTAAAACATTAATATTTAATACAAATTCATCAAAAGATGTACTTGTCATGTTATGAAATTGACTAGTGTCAGCACTGCTAGTGCATGTTTGAATTTTCAAGTCCTTTGCTGTGAATGGCTGGCCAATAAATTCCAAAATAATAATAAATATAATGGCTACAATTTGCCTGAAAAAAATTAAAAGAAAATTAAGAATTGTCTTATATTTTTAATTGTATTCTCCTACCCCGACATGAGAATAAATCCTCCACTAAGAGTCTCGTTCACGGGATATGTGTTTTCTGCTGCTAATTCTAAGGCAATGGGAAAACCAGCCACTGCACATGTTCCAAATAGAGCAAAAAGAATTGCTATATAATATTGATTGTATAAATTATTGTTCTCAAACTGAAGAAACTACAGAAGAATAAATTTTTTTTCATAAATTAACTCAAAACAATTTTTTGATTTTTTTTTACTTACCACAGACAGTAGTGACATACTGATTGCTGCAAATCCAAAGCAAACTTTGGCTATTTCTTCAAGTTTTTTGGTTTTATCAGCAATCACACTTGATATGAATGCGCCAAAAATACCACTTCCAGTGATAAGACCTCCACATATTCCAGCAAATCCCTTTAAAATAAAATAAAGATATTACAATCTTGTTAGTTTTTGAAATAATTATGAATTGCATACATTGGAATATCCTTTCGGACATAAAAGTTGATCAATAACAGTTTGAACACAGGATACTATTCCAATCCCAATTCCCAATGTTAGAAATAAAATAATGTAGTGTTTATTTGCAAACAGTTGCTTTACGCTGACTCCAAAAGACTGAGTGCGTCCTAAAGTGTTCGCTGACAGACTTGGAGGAGTTGGAGGTTCAGAATCCTGAATTATTAAAAAAGCACATAGGCCGAAAAAGCAAGCACTTACAGCCCAAATGACATTCTAAAAGTTTAAAATAATTTTATCATTAATTTTGGTTTATATGTACAACACTAATATAAACTAAATTTATTTTATACTTACTATAAAAAAAATACTATAATGAGAAACACTGTGCAAAACAATTGGTGATATTACATTGCTTAAAGCCGCTCCAATAGGATTAGCTAGATTAAAAAATATTACGAATTTGTTTAATCAATAGTGATAATGAACAACTTCTTATCAAATGCATTACCTAAAGCTATCACAGAAGTTGAAATTGTTCTTTGGTTTTCCGGAAACCAAACTTCAGATACCCGTGTCGGAATTATGTAAATAAATGATTGCCCTATTGCAGCAATCACTTGACCTATCATAGTCAGATAAATGCGGTAATGTATTGATACAACTTCTAATGAACCAATGACTCTGCATATGGCACCAACGATATTGCATAATGCTCCCACATGTATCTGATTAGAAAAGTTATTTATAAAATATTAATAATACTATATTTTTACTTTTTTTACCATAAATTTTAATCCCTTGCTGTCCGATAATTTTGAGGCTAAAATAGCAAATGGAATTGCGACAATAAAGAAGACAATAGACAACCAGTTGATGGTGTTGACAGTAACAAGGTAATATCTGGCAGCATCATTACTGATTGGTGCAAATGAAATCCATAACTATAAATATGTTTCAATTAATAAATACTGTAGTTTTTTGCTTCTGTCATTCTTTCAATTACTCACCGCTCCATTTACAATGTTAAGTCCAGCGACGATAAATAAAACAAACCACCTACGTTTATAAACAATCAGCTTTTGTTCATCTTCTTCCATTAAAAAATAGGAATAGGTTATAGTAAAACAAATAAAAAAATCTAAGTAAACAAGAATTAAAATCTCTTGATTGTCATTGTGATTTTATGATGTCAGCTGACAAATACAGATTAGATCACTTATCGTTAATATCAGTTGACACTAGATGTCGTATTTGTTTTTAATTTATATTGTATGTTAAAATAATACTTTTATGTTAAGAAAACATGGAATTTTTTAAAATGTAACATCATTATAAAAATAAAAAAGTTTACTTTTTGTTTTAAAAAAATAAGAAGTTAAAGATGGCGTCAAAATATTTGAAGATTCCGGTGAAAGTGTGATTGAAATGCGAACAGAAGCGCCAGCTACTGAGTGAATATCGAAATGCAAGTGCTAGTGTGGTAAAGAACTTT
Organism: Geophilus carpophagus; assembly: GCA_034687075.1. NCBI lineage: Eukaryota > Metazoa > Arthropoda > Chilopoda > Geophilomorpha > Geophilidae > Geophilus > Geophilus carpophagus. The sequence goes on along the minus strand of JAQFZN010000082.1, from coordinate 40,542 downwards.
CTAAATTTAATCGACGATGGCGATCGTATACAGAATGATTTTCACCGATGAGTGACACGTGGTGGTTGGTCTGCGCGCCGGGTACCTGGTTAAATTGGACACAATAGGGGGTTAATAATAGCAATAAGAAATAATTTTTATTTTTTCATGTTACTTTGATTGGGAAAAAAGTGATAAAAGAAATCTTGAAGATGGTTAGACAGAGGAGGCCTTTGAAACCGGAGAGTGAAGAAGCACGAAAGCACAGAGAAAAGAAAAAAAGAAACAACCATCAACCCAAAACATTAACTAGAAAAATATTGCCGTATGTCGCATTGTGTGCTGCAGTATTCGTGGCAATATCTTATCTATGCATCCAGTACTCTAGAAAAATTCAAGTTGTTACACCCCTAAAACAACCTTTGGTAATTTAAATCGACATGTTAAAATGCAAATAAATAATATAAACATCTTGTTTTTTTAGTCTGTTGTTCAAAGTGGGCTATCAGTGCCAGACAGATTCTGGGGTACATATAGACCAAATTGTTATTTTGGATTAAAGGCAAGATCACCACAATCACCTGTTTTTGGTTTAATGTGGTTTGCACAGACATTAGTAGATAACCAATTACCTCTACGGTGATGAATTTAAATGAGTTCAATGAATTGAAATACTGATGCATTAATTAATATTATTTTTTCTCAGACACTGGTGTGAGCAAGGAGATCATCTTTTACGTTATGGATGGCTTGAACACGATGTAATTAATTTCGGACGACAAGAAATTGAAGAAACTCATTACAGAATATCAACAGATTTTGTAAAGCGGAGTGGCGGAAATCATGGCGGTGATTGGACAACAAAAATAACTTTCAGCCCAAAGGTTGTGAGTATTAAGTTTTAAATAAAATGATTTTAATAAATAGAGCATTTATTAATTTTTTTCCGATTGTCAGGGCACAAAATATGAACCTTTTATATCTATAATATTTTATCTGGCATTGGATGGGCAAGGAAGAATTCAACCTGTTTTACGTGGGACAACTTTAGCAACTGTGCAAGGCGATTCTGAAGAATTAGGACCATTTCGTGTTAGTTATGAAACATCAACAAGCAATATCAAAATGACAAGCTACCTTATGACAGTTGCACCTGGTATGCATCTGTTGAAAGAAACTGTTCTTAAAAACCTGGCTATATTTCAGCTGGACAAACTAAAGCATGTTAAAGTAATAGGATTAGTTGGCAATCAAATGAAGGGAGAAAACGAGGGTAAAAGACCAAATTTTCTTGCGTATCAAGCTGTTTTCACCTTACCATTTGAGATAGAAGTTGTTTTTGAATCGGGAAGTTTTGCTGATCGGCCAAACAGATTAATAGGCGACGTTTTTACTCATGAATTGGAACAACACAGTAAAAACTTTAATGAACGATTTGCACAAAAGTTTAATCTTCAAAACAAAGGATACAAACCTGATCAAGTGAATTTTGCTAAAGCAGCAATGAGTAATTTGTTGGGTGGGATTGGATATTTTTACGGTTCTTCTATTGTCCAATCTCAATTTAATGCGGAACCTGTTAAATATTGGCCAGCACCATTATACACAGCAGTTCCTTCGCGACCGTTCTTTCCTCGTGGTTTTCTTTGGGACGAAGGATTTCATAATTTATTGATATGTCAATGGGATACAACCTTGTGTAAGGATATTATATCGCATTGGTTGGATTTGATGAATGTTGAAGGTTGGATTCCACGAGAACAGATTTTAGGAGCAGAAGCAAGAAGTAAAGTGCCTGACGAATTTGTCGTTCAGCAAAACACTAATGCCAATCCTCCTACATTGTTTTTGCCACTTCAATATTTAGTTAATAAACTGCGGATGAATAACTCTTCCATCAACGAAGTTGATTTAAATTTTTTTAGACGAATTTATCCACGACTCATGGCTTGGTTTGATTGGTTTAACGTAACTCAAACTGGAAAAATCACAACTACTTATAGATGGCATGGAAGGGATGCCGTCACAACTAAAGAGCTTAGCCCTAAAACCTTAATGTCTGGATTGGATGATTATCCAAGAGCGTCTCATCCAACAGAAGATGAAAGACATGTTGATTTGCGATGCTGGATTGCATTAGCAGCAGGTGTTATGACAGAAATCAGTAAATTTATTGGAATTTCATCAGACAAATATAAAATTACTTATAAATTATTATCTGATAATAAGTTATTAGATGAATTGCATTGGGCTGCTGAATTGGAAGCTTATTCTGACTTTGGTTATCATTCATCTAAAGTGAAATTAGAAAGACCAAAAGTTAAAAATATTCAACCTGGAAAACCTGCACCTAAAGCAGAGAAAATTCGAATTGTGATCGAGGAACCAAAATTTCAATTTGTTGACTCATTTGGATATGTTAGTCTTTTTCCTTTTATTACATTAATTCTTTCACCTGATTCTCCTAAATTAGGTATTACCCTAAATCGATTAAAAGACCCAGATTTGTTATGGACCAAATTCGGTTTAAGATCGTTAGCAAAAACTTCTCCTTTATATATGAAACATAACACTGAGCATGATCCACCATATTGGCGGGGTGCAATTTGGATTAATATAAATTTCTTAACTTTACGTGCATTGTATCATTATTCAGCAATTGATGGACCTTTTAAAACAATTGCTCAAGAATTATACGGAGAATTGAAAAGTAATTTAGTTGAAAATATTTATAGGGAATATAAAAGAAGTGGATACATTTGGGAACAGTACAATGATTTAACTGGTCAAGGGCAAGGAAGTCATCCATTTACCGGATGGTCATCATTAATATTGTTGATAATGGGTGATTCATATTGGTGAATATTCAGGGATCTTCCATGATAAAATTTTGCACATTACATTTTCTGCGTACATAAATTTGATCAACTTTTTGATCAATAAGCACAAAGTTTAAAATAACATTTTTAAATAAAACATTATTTGTAAATAATTACTAATTCGTGAAATAAACTATTGATTTGTTAAAAAATTGTATTTTCTTTAATGAACAAACATCTTAAGTTTACAGTTTAGGAAGCAAGAAATAAATTTCAAACGGTGTAACTAAATTAAAAGAGCAGGACGTTCAATAACGCCATGTATGGAAAAATAATCTTGATTCTTTTAAAAAAAAAACGCTAACACAAGTTCTAATATCATCTGCAGACGTGGAGCTTAAAATTTTCATTACAAAATTTTCAAGGCATATTTAAAATTTAAAATTGTGTATTTTAGTCTGATATTGGTGTATTTAATTTATAAATAATAATTTGTAGAATAAACTGATTTATTTAAAAAATTCGTTTTTTGTAAACATAGCAGACTTTCCATTGACACATTAACTTACACCCAAAGCTTGTTTTTTTGAATCTAATAAATTTCAATCAATATTTTTATAGTGTTTTTATATACAATGTTGGTAAAGCGATATGCATAAAATTTAGAAAAACAAGTTAAAAAGCGAGTAAATCTCGAACGTTAGGCTTCTCAAAAACATTTTGTAAACATAGTTGCATTTTGTAGGCAAAGAAATTGTTACTTAAAGTAGAAAATAAATAACGAATTAAAAACCCGACGAACAAATTTGGAATGGAATATTTCAAAACGTTTTACGATGAATTGCCCGAACACCATCGTCATCATATTCCTTTTTCGAAACCCACATTTTCTTAAACGTATCTAAAGACGCTAAAATTGATCCACTATTTAAAGAAATAATTTTTAGTAAGTTGAAAAATAAACACAATTTAAATTATTTACCCAATCCAGGTCGAATATAATCGTTCCTGAGGAGCAGAAATCTATATAAAAATAAAAGTAAAAAGAATGTAAATATTTATATTGAATAATCAAATTAAAATTTTTACTCTTATTTTAATATCCTTTGGAGCCAACTTTCTAACTTCACTTAAAAGCCGATCTCCAAAACCTTTAAAAAGTGTTGATCCACCAGACAAAACAATATTTTGAAATAAAACTTTTCGTAGATCCATATCAGATTTTTGAATTGAATAGACCAAAACTTCATGCAGTCCTTCAAATTCTTGCCCAATAAGATCAGGCCGGAAGAGTACTTCAGGTGCACGAAATCTGGCACGACCAATCTAACAAATAATATACACATATTAATTCAGTTAATATTTTCTATTGTTACTCAAATTAATACTTCAAGAGTGCTGCCATCAGGTAATGTATACTGAGTTTTTTCAGCTGTTTCCATTGATTCCTCACGTTGCGGATTACTTGCTAAATAACACGCTCGCTTAAAAATAAAATTAAAATTACTTTACTTATTAAATCTTAGTGAATGATTAATTAAATTTAACTAATTTATTACCTCCTTTAAAGTTCGAACAATTTCAAATTCTGCAGTTGTATAAAAATTAACACCTTCTTTCCGTAGCAGCAGTCGTAGATACCGAGTTACATCCCGGCCAGCAATATCAACTCTCATTATGCTATGTGGCATTGCAAATCCCTCATAAATAGGAACAGCATGAGTTACACCGTCCCCCGAATCCAATACGACACCTGTTGTACGTCCTGTAGCATACCTAAACGTATTTACAGTTTATTTAATAAATATACACAACAATAAATAAGTAAAAACATACAAACTCAGAACTGCTTGCATTGATACAAATAAAGCAGGAACATTAAATGTCTCGAAAAATATTTCAGCTGTCTTTTCACGGTTTCGTTTTGGATTAAGCGGGGCTTCAGTTATCAACACAGGATGCTAAAAATAATTGAAAAACTTAAAATAAACAGTATAAATTTTATTTGTGTAATTATTTACCTCTTCTGAGAAGGTCTGCAATTGATCTTTAGAATAAATATATTGCCAAATGCGTTCCATATCGTTCCAATCTGTAACAATTCCATGTTCCATTGGATAACGAATACTTAAAAGACCTCGATGTTCCTTTTAATAAATAGAGACGCTATTGATATACGAAATAAAGCAAATGATAAGATAAGTTACTTCTGCAATAGGTCCCACAAAGATATCGCCTTCCAGAGCTCCAGCCATAACTCGAACATGTTTTGGTCGACCAATACTGATAAAAACAAACATATCACATTAAAATTAAGTACTCACTTGTAAAACATAAGTTATTAATATATATTCTGCTTACTGGTTCGCAAAATGGCATTTTGGTATTTGATCACCAGCAAAACCAGCCTTTATAACTCCAGAACCCTGTAATTATTATTGAGTTAAATTTTTCATTCGATTTGTTTTGTAAAGCACTTACATTATCTATAACTACTGGTTGGTTAACAATAACATCATAAGATTCCATTTTAGTTTTATTTATTTATTGAAAACCTGATTTAAATGGCAACTAAGGTAGTCCCTCACTGAACGAATGAGTAAGAAAAAGACTAAACGATTACGTCATTACTTTACGCCATCTATTGTTAGGAATTGTAACGATTTTTCATTGTTAGTTTTTGAGTTTATGTATTCCATTTATTTACAATAAAAAGTTGCTTTCAAAAAAAACTTCAAGAAAAGAAAATATAAAATTTTAACATAAAAAAATATTAATAAAAAGTTTTTGGTTTTTTTCAGTTACAAAAAATATTATTTTTGGTTTGTCATTAAAAATACTTTTTTAAAAGTAAAAACAAACTAAATATATTAATACAAAAGTTTCAATTTATTTTTTTCACCATTAACAAAATAATTTTGATACCAGCGCCAATTTTAATAGTAGTGACAGTAATCCTAACCAACTCTTTGCTCAATTATAATATAAACAGACTTCAACCTGCTTTTGAAGCGTTGTTATTTATTTGGACTTGTTAGCTGTAAATTTTCATCAGAATGCTGCAGTGCATTTCAGCGCTGGTCGCTGTTTCCATTTAACATCTTGTAATCAATCAACAATGCTTATATTGTCATAATAACTGTTAAGATGAATGACAAGGCTTCAATACCTGTAAATAACTCTTCTGCATCATCAGTTCCTTTTACTCCAGCAGGATTGGAAGCATTGTACACTCAATGTAGACAATTATATCCAGATCAGCCAAATCCTCTTCAAGTTACAGCTGTAATTAAGTATTGGTAGAGTTTCTATTTTTTTAATTAATCTTTTAAACTTCTTTATGTTTATTGATAAACTTGAAAAATTCAAAAAAAAATTATAAAAAACAAGAGATCCTTGTTCTATGCATGTGGTTTACAAAAAAAATATAGTGATGACTAATCTGTTGTGAATTGATACACTTTACACATCGCTGTGATATTAATTTTTAATTGCTTTCAGGCTAGGAGGCCCGGACCCATTGGATTACATTAGCATGTATTCAAATAATGGTGATCCAGAAAACGGAATTCCACCACATTGGCATTATATCAGTTTCGGATTATCTGATTTACATGGAGATGGCCGAGTGCATGAGTAATTTAAAACAAAATTAGTTTTAAATTTACAATTTTATTATGTTTAATTAAAAAATATATTTCTAGAATATCGAATAGTGAAACTCCGAGTGGATTTGGTTTTGAATTGACATTTCGATTAAAACGGGAGTTAGAAGAAACATCTCCACCAACTTGGCCAGCAACTGTTATGCAAGCTTTAGCAAAATATGTTTTTCAATCTGAAAACACTCTCTGTGCTGGAGATCATATTTCTTGGCACTGCCCACTGGACAACAGTGAATCACGCATTCAACATATGTTAACCATTGAGGATCCGCAATTGAGCACTGTGCAAACTCCATTTGGTTCTATAACATATGTACAAATTGTGGGAGTATGTGCTGACGAACTGCAGGCAGCTCAGCAATGGAATGGCCCTGGAATCACAGAATTAATGAAAAGGACTCCTGGGTATAATTACAATTTGGTTTTAAAAACAACACGTGTTTTATTTTGTAATGTTGAACAGATCAGGGTCTTTGTGGTTGGTAACAGATATGAGACGAGGAGAAAGTATTTTTGAATTAGATCCACAAATTCAGGTAAATAATATTAAATTTAGAATCATTTTTATTTATTAGTAACATTTTGATTTTATTTTTAGGAAGCAGTTGATCATGGTATTGCATTAGAAGGATCTAATTTAAGTGGAGTAAGTGCAAAATGCTCTTGGAGAAAAAGGTGCGTAAAAAGCAGAAGTAATGGTGGTAATAATTTGGAAGAGGGTGATATGCTGCAACAGTTGCCAGAAATTTCTGAATTAGGTATGTTAATTAAGGTTGTAATAAATTTCAAGCAAATGAATGTTTTTATATCTATTTTTTCTTTGAATTATTAGATACTCAACAAATTAAAAGCGCTTTAAAAAAGGGTTTAAAGAAAAAGTTGTAAGTTTATTTTAAGTTTATTTATGGAAAGTTTTTTTATTTTGTCTTATTTTGAATCCGAAATCTTAGAAATTCGAATTTATCGCTTGAAGATAGTTACGACAGCACTGCAAGTGATGTGACAACATTAACTCCAAATGAACTCCTACAAACGGAAAATCTAGATGCTGTTCACATCACTTTAAATCTGGAAGCTGGTTTTCTTCTGCCATTAGCATTAAGGTAATTTCTTATTTATTTTAAGTAATTTTTTTTAATCCTAACACGTTTATTTTTTTTTAATCATTATTAGAGGCCGACTTAGGCATGGTCGGCATTTTACCTTTAAAGGTGTTGTTGGTGATGTGGCTATTACTTTGCTTCCTCCAAACGTAACTGGTGCATTTGTTACTGAAGATAAACCGTTTGCAATTCATGGTCCATGGTTACAGGTGAATATTAGAAAATTTAAATACATGTTACAGTAGTGTTAACATTTTTATTTAAAAATTTTTTTTACAGATACTTTTAACTGAGGAAAATATTAATAAAATGCTACAAGATTTTGATATTCTTTTAAAACGAGAAGAGGTAATTTTTTTTAAGAAATTGTTTTAAAATGGTACATACATTATTTTATGTTTCAGCTTCTTTTACCGAAGGTATTTAGCTGGCCAGGTAACGGATTAGCCATTGAGATTATTGGTGAAGAAGTTTAAAAAAATATAAATTTTATTTTCTTTTAATTTTTGTAATTTCATAAGTTAGTTTGGATAATAATTAGCAATTATGTTAAAATTAGTATGATACAATATATTTTACAAAACAAAAACTAACAAATTTTTTAAATATTTTTATTAATATTGTACCTGAACAATATACACATATATATATTTTTATTGCTTTAGAATTTTTTGAGGCATTTGGATATTGTAATAAAATTTTGGGATAATGAAATTTTATTAGTTTGTAGAACAAATCTTAAGCACTTGAATTGTAATAGGATTCATTCTGTGCGTAGCCGAAATGATTGTGTTTGAAGTTTAAGCTAAACAGAGCTTGCTGGTCGTATTGTACGTTTGGTCAATATTCAATAAGATGTTTCACATAAAAACGTAAGGAATTATTATGGATCCAGCGATAGCGAGTTTACCACCTGGCGATCCAAAACTGATATCTACGATTGTTGATCACCTGAAGTCGCAAGGTTTGTTTGATCAGTTCAGGAAGCATTGCCTCTCTGATATTGACACTAAAGTAAGTTTAGCAAAAATAGATAGTGATACCATTTTGTATATTCATATCAAAGAATTTTGCGAAAGAATAATTTAATGACAACTATGTAAATTTTTTTTCACGTCGGAAATAAGCGTTGTATAAAACACCTAATTCGTTATTATTACGTTTTAGCCGGGTTACCAGAATTTGAGACAACGAGTAGAAGGTTATGTGGCGAATTTTTTGGAGCAACAGCAATGGAGGCCAGATTTAAATAAAAATCAACTCCGAGACAGTCTTCGACGAAGCATCAATGAGTATTTTTCGAATACTTCTCAGTAAGCTAGGAAATAAGTATCTAATCCATATTGTACTTAATCTTGTAGGTCTGGCATGCTTGCAATTGGTGTGGATCGAATTGTTGAACAAGTAGTTAATCCTAAAGTATATCAAGTATTTTATTCTGAAATTGCAACTTGCATGTTTAAACTTTTGGGCAAAGACTTGCCATCATCAGGGTCTTTCATGCAAAAATGCCTGGATAATAGTACTATGGACTCTACAAATCCTGGTAAATATTAGTGAATTACTTTGTTAATTTAATTAATTAATAAACATTTATTAATTTAGAGGTGCCAGGTGAAGAGAAATCCAGTTTGAAGCTGGAATCTGATCAAGAATCACTTCAAAAAATAATTGGATTCACTGACGATGCGCCTACTGAAAGCAGTGCAAATATTATTGACAAGCAAACAGATTCAAGCAATAAGCAAACAAGTACAAATTTGGAGTCGGGAGATACAAAGCCAGATTCAAGTCCAGTCATCAAAGCAGATCCCGATTCAGAACCACCTCCTACAAAAGTATCTATTGAAACGCAAACAGATAGTCTTTTGGAATCTTCCAAAACTGTAGAAGAGGCAAAAGAAAATGTGAGTAAAAAGAAAGATGATGACAAAAAAGAACAGAATAAGAAAAATTCGACAGAATCTGAGAAGAAGAAAACACACGATAAAAAAGATGAGAAAAAAAGTGATAAGCAAAAACCTAGTAAAGGCAAGCATGATAAAGTTAAGAGTAAAACTCATGGGGAATTGTCGAAGGATGCTAAAGAGTCTAAGGATTCTAAAGTGAAAAAGGTTGAAGTAAAAAGTGATAAAGAAAAAAGTAAAACTTCGTCATCTAAACCAAAAACTGAAAAGTCAGAAAAATCAAAAGATGATGGATCAAAGTCTTCAAAAAATGGGGAGAAATCAAAAGAATCAACTTCCAAGTCGCACAAAATAACGAAGCAAGATAAAACCAGCTCGACTGATTCTGAAACTGCGAGTAAAGGAGAAAAAAAGAAAGAACACAAAAAATCAGAAAAAAGTGAGAAACCTAAGAGCGGAGAAGTTTCTAAGCATAAAACCAGCGATGAAAATAAAAAGATTATTAAGGTTGAAAAAGTGAAATCTGACAATAAAAAGAATGAAAAAGTAGAAAAGTTGGATGGAAAATCTGACAGCAAGATAGAAGGTAAAAGTGGAAGTTCCGAATCTAAATCCGATGGGAAAAACGGAAAATCTGAAAAAAAATTGGAAGTTAAAAGTGAAAAATCGGAAAAAAAGAGTGAAGCGAAGAGTGACAAATCTGAAACGAAATCTTCAAACAAAAGTGAAAAATCGGAAAGCAAAAGTAAAACTAAAGATTCCGTTAAAAGAAGTCATTCGAAAGATAAGGGTGATATAAAACGAGAAAAGAAACATTCTTCTGAAAAAACTAAAACTGAAGATAAACATAAACATGAAGATAAGTTGAAGAGTAAAAGCACAGATAAAGAAAAACAGAAAATGAAGTCTGAAGAAAAACCAAAAGATGTTGAAGTAAAAAAACCAAATGACACGAAAATTAAGGAAAAGGAACTGAAAAAAATAAATGAAACTGAAAAGAAAGAAGAGAGGAAAGAGTCTAAAGAATTGGATAAAAGTAAATCAAGCACTCAAAAAATTGACCAGCCAATAGTCAAACCTCAAGAAGGAAAAGTGGTAAATGTGAAAGATAAGTCTGAAATGCGATCCAAAAGAAGGAGAGAGCATTCCGAGGATGGTAAACAAAAAAGACTAAAAAGTGAGTCCAGTAAACGTGAATCATTTTCTGAAGACAGAAATAAGGATGATAGTAGTGGTGAATGGTCGGATGTTACTGTTAGTTCTGTACATACTAGTGATCTGTCAGATTATGATGACCATATTAGCTTAACTGACAGTGAAATTGATGGAGGAAAAGGGCGCTCATCAGCTACATCATCAAAATGTAATTATTCTTGCATTTAAACATTAATTTCTTATTCATTTTGATTTTAATTTATTTAGCTGCTAGCCCAATTAAAAGACCGCGTGGACGACCAAGGAAAGATCAAAGTTTAAAGCACCAAGAATTAATAAAGAAAAAGGTTAGATATACATAAAAATTATACGATAATTTGCATGTTTGTATATTTATATATTTGTATTTTTAAACTTTTAGTTATCAGTGTATCAAAGTCAGATACCAGTTCCTAGTAAATTTCGTGAACCTAAAATTGAACCTAAAACTACACCGAAGACAGAACAAGAGGAGGCCGAACCACGAAGAGAACTGCGCAGACAACGCAAAGTTAATCCACGATATTCTTCCGACGAATTTGCTTCTATTTTTTCAAAGGGGAAAGATAAATTACAGTTCCAAGAAGATGAAGATAATGAACAAGTGAGTGAAGATGAAGTAAAAGAAAAAACTGTCAAACCGGTACAAAGGGGTCGAAAGTCAACTTACGACAACACAGATTCAGAACTTCCATACAGTCCGCGATCAGATATTTCAGAGTTGGAAACACCATCAAGACGCCATTCAAAGGAAACTGACAGAAGTGGTATCGTATTCACATTTTTTTCATTATTATTATTATTATTTATATTTATAAAATGAATTAACTGAAATAATAATAAAAATTTTAATAAGAAAATAAATATTTTAATTTCGATTATAATCTGTATAACGAATTTGTTTTTTTAGAAATAATGGGTCGTCCATTATCACCGAAATCTGATTTAAGTTGTGAACTACAAAGTCCTAGAACACCAGAAAGCAACTGTAGTACGGAGAGCAGGCGTCGACAGCACTACGATTCTTCAGATTTGTACAAACCTCGTCCTTCAGTTCGAGGTGGTAGACGGAACCGACAGTCTGAGCGGTATGATGACTCAGATTTGTATAAACCGCGATCACTAAATTCAACATCTAGACGTGCGAGAGGTTCTTCTCCAAACAGATCAGTTGATCTTTCACCTGCGTCTAATCGGCAGGATGTTAAGTCTTCACCTGGTTTAAGCCCAGAAGTGAGATCTACAGCTACCACACCAAGTTCAGATAAACACATTGACGATGCTAAAGAATTGTGTGCAGAAACAGAAGAATCTGAAGAAAATGTATTATCTTCAGATGATGACGCAGCATTTGAACCTGTGTCAAAAATTTCAAAAAAGTAAATTTATAATTTTTCTTTTGGTGAAATACTTGTTAAAAATTTGTTTAATATTATTTTTTTTTTAGAGCTGAAGCTTCGCCCACGCTTCCGGTTAAGAGAGGAAGAGGAAGACCCAGAAAATATATTTATGTACCTTAGTTCATAAATGAATGTTCACTTGACTATTGTTTATGATGTAAGTTTTTCGTTTATAGCTTTGTCTTCTCGTATTTAAGTGTTGATCAAGACCAAAAATCTTTTTTTCTTCCAATTTTTAAAATAAAAACTTTTTTTTTCATTAAAAAAAATGTTTTTAAATTTATAAAATATTTTTATTGATATAAAATATAACTGAAATTTCAACATTACCTGCATAAATTTAAGTAAAATGTTTCAACAACAAAATATAAAAATAGAAATTGTTGAGATTTTTTTAAGCTATATTTTTTGTTTTAAAATTGGCGGACAGAACGTTGAGATGTTGCTTGAAATTCCACCTGAGAATTTGATCCAGCTGGTGCAGCAGCCAAGCAATAATCCCAATCTGACCAATAGTTTTCTTTCATACGTCGAACATAATCTTTCAAATTTCCACAGTCTCCTATAAATTAAAAAGCAATGTGATATCGATCCAAAACTTGCTACAGTTTTAAGCAAAAACAGTTTTACCACTTAATATTTTCGCGTATGGAGAAAACGGCAAATTATAAATAATTATAGCCAAACAGGCAAATAATGACGCATCAACTTCAGTTGGCTCATTTCCCATTAAATATGGTTTACATTCTTTAAAAATATTAGTAATAATGATTAATATATATTCATTTTTATAATTAATAATTTTTTTTACCTAAATAACGAGACAAAGCCCACAAATCTTGTAAGCCCATTTCGATCACAGAACTTTCAGAATGCCTTCCGATTCCATGGTGGTAAGCCGATTGCTTTACCATTCTTGCCACCATTGGTCGTACGAAAGATCGAAATAAAAAATTTGAATGTACTGCATTGTTTATCTGACGCGTTGTATCGAAGTGCCATTGATACAACGCCACACACCTGGAGCAATATAACAGTTATAAAATCAAACATTAAATCATATTTAATTCTTACAGTTACCAGTATAAATGATCTTCAATTAACGTTCGAAAAGCCAAAGATGTTGCAATTTGATCGTCCTGCATACCCTTATTCAAACTTACATTCAATTTTGCAGTTAGATAATCAATACATGTTTGTGCGCCATAAACATCTTCACCGTTGTATGTTATCCAAGGACAAATGCCATTAACTCCAATTGGTTCCTCGAAACAGCTCTGACAAAAGATAAATTATTTTAAAAGTTATAGTTTTTGCAATATTTCTAATTTTGCTTTTATTAATTCAAACCTCATAAGGGGTATGAACCATACGAAGATAAGTTTCCAATTTAAGTGGAAAGGCAGAAAAACTTGGTGCGAACCTTCCTCTCTGAAACTGATGCAAAATTACCGTTCCACGTTTATATTTTTGACGCCTTTTGCTGCAATAAACAAGATATCTGAATGAAAATAAGAAAACAAAAATATTGAATTCTTTTTTATTACCCTTACTACTTATACTTACTGTCGTCGGATTTTCCAAACAATTAAAGACACGAAAGAATTAATTGCAAACATTGAAGCCATTCCTATTCCAAACGCTAAAATTGGATGGTTTACCGCAAAACAAACAACTGGTTTTGGAAATCGTGCTTCAAATGCATTTCTGACATTCGAAAAAAAGTTTTCCATCTCCATTGGTAAGCTAATCTTCGGTTTAGCTTCTATGTAAAATGATTCACTCACATTACTTGGATACAAGTTACCAGCGTGAGCATAACCACCACTCCATTCCATATCACATACAAAAATATATTGATTTAAAAATACCGCCTAACATTCGCTTCCAATAGCAGACGATTCCTTCAATATGGCGGCATTGCAAGTTATAATCTCGAACAAGGCTAAATGTTCGTACTATTTCAACTACCACAGAAACAATTAACAATTAATTTTTTAAATTAAAAACAATAAATGTATTAAGTTATGCCATTCAGATGTTAACATTGTAACTTACATTGTCTGCGAATCGGTTATTATCCGTTGTCATAACAACCGAAAACAAAACAAAAACATTTATTAGTACACATTTTTGTGTGCTATAGTTTTCTTTGACCGGTGTGACATGCATCTAAAACATTTAAAAACACTTCTACCTCCTCAGGTTTGTTAACTGATTATTTAAAATTTGGTTTAGCATATTTTAACTTTATTAACTAATTATTTATGATTATTATAGGACGGTGCTGCCAAAATTGCTGCATCTACATGGGCCCCAAATAACTCAAAATTAGCCATCTGTACTGCTGATAGAGTTATAATTTTATTTGATGAACAGGGAGAAAGACGTGATAAATTTTCAACAAAACCAGCTGATGCAAAAGTAAATGCATTAAAGATCATTTAATCTGACATAAATTTTGTTTCAACTACGATTATTTCACAGTATGGAAAGAAGAGTTACATAGTCAAAGGACTTTCATTTTCACCAGATTCAACGAAAATTGCAGTTGGACAAACAGATAATATTGTTTTCGTATATAAAATCGGTGATGATTGGCACGACAAAAAGGTCATTTGTAACAAATTCGTACAACAAAATGCTGTTACGTGCCTCGTGTGGACTTTAGATGGACATTTAGTTTTTGGGCTTGCAGATGGAAAAGTAAATAAAATTAATTTTAAGTTAAAAATAATATTGAAGTTATTTTATTTTTAGGTAAGAATTGCTGATATAAAAACAAATAAGTCATCTACATTATATGGAACTGACTCTTACGTTGTTTCATTAGCCCCAAAGTAAAAGAAAATTGAAAATTAAAATTTGTGTATTTTTTAGTAATAATAATAATAATAATATTAAAATATTTAGCCCCAATGGTAAAGGAATTTTGTCTGGTCATGCTGACGGTTCCATCGTTCGATATTACTTTCCAGGTGAATTAGCTGGTGAACCTCAAGGCAAAATTATAACGCATCCCCAACCTCCTTATGCTCTTGTATGGTCTCAGTACTCTATTGTTGTTGGCGCATGTGATAAAAAAATTATGTTTTATTCGTTTGATGGAAAACTTTTTCAACAGTTTGATTACAGTCGTGATGAAACTGAGCATGAATTTACTGTAGCTGTATGTAGTCCTAGTTCACAATCGGTTGTTATTGGAAGTTATGATCGATTAAGAGTTTTTAATTGGAGTCCTCGGAAATCTATTTGGGAGGAAGCTAAAATGAAACATATTGACAATTTATACACAATTACAAGTCTTGCTTGGAAAAGGGATGGATCTAAATTAGTAGCGGTAAAAATTAATTTTTTTTTTTAAATTTAATTTAATTTAACACTTTTTATAGGGAACTTTATGTGGCGGTGTGGAATTATTTGACTGCTGTTTGAAAAAGACAATATTCAAGAATATTTTTGAAATCACTTACGTTGGAGTGAGTCAAGTGATAGTGAAAAACTTGTCTTCAAATTCCCGTGTATCATTGAAATCAGCATTTGGATACGAAATTGATGAAGTGAAAATATTAGGCCATGATCGCTACATTGTTGGTCACACAACTAATACTTTGCTGCTTGGTGATTTGCAGAGCAACAAACTTAGTGAGGTACTGTTTATTTTATTTTATGTTTTAAAATTGAATTATTTTATTTGATTTTATTTTTGAAAATTGTTCTAGGTTCAATGGCAACATACAGGTGGCAATGAGAAGTTTTATTTTGATAATGAAAATGTACATTTGATAATGGATAAAAATTACATTGAAAGATTAAATTTATTCTTTATTTATTAGATTTGTATGATATTTAATACAGGCGAATTGACTTTAGTAGAATATGGTTCTAATGAAATCTTAGGTTCAGTTCGAACTGAGTTTATGAATCCACATTTGATCAGGTAATATTAATCTTAAGTATTATTAATTACAGCAGAAATTTGAATAAAATCTATTACAGTGTGCGAATAAATGAAAGAAAATTAGCTGGAGTTGAAGATATCAAATGTATGGCTTATTTAATCGATTTGAAAACAATTTGCATTGGTTCGTTTAATTTTTTTTGTTTTGGTAATATGTACTGTAAGTTTGTTATTCACAAAATAATATTTCTTCAGTTGATTTAGTTAGTGGAGTGAATTTAGTTCAACTAGGACATGATTCAAAAATTGATTGGTTAGAGGTAAATGAACTAAACGTCTCATTTTTGGTAAATTTGATTATTTTTTTTTCTGCAGTTAAATGGTACCGCCCGCAAACTACTGTATCGAGATAAAAGACAGCGGGTATGTTTTGAACTTTTATAATATTTAAGTTTAAGTCTTATTATTTCTTTCTTAATTTAATCAATAGTTATCACTTTTGGATGTTTCCTCTCAAGTGAAAACTGCCATACTTAATTATTGCTCGTTTGTTCAGGTATTTTTTTTGTAATTAGTAAAGTTAACTCTGTTTATGACTAATTTTTAAATTCAAAGTGGGTTCCTGACAGTGATGTAATAGTGGCTCAAAATCGAGAAAGTTTGTGTATTTGGTATAACATTGATGTACCTGACCGAGTTACAATGTTCTCTATTAAAGTAATTTGTGTAGAGTTGGTTTTGTACAGTGTAAATTGCATTTATTCAATTACGCATTTATTCAGGGAGAAGTTATTGACATTGAACGTGCAGAGGGTAAAACAGAAGTGATTGTTAATGAAGGAAATGTGATTACTTCATACACACTTGATGAAGGATTGGTTGAATTTAAAACGGCATTAGAAGATGGTGATTTAAGTCGTGCAGTTGCATTTTTAGAGTCAGTCGAGATGACTTCAGAAACTGAGACTATGTGGAAAACGTTAGCTGAAATGTCAAGAGAAAGATTTCAACTGCACATTGCAGAAAGGTGATTTATCTAACTGCTTTTTTTAAAAGTGTACTTTCATTATTTTATTTTTTAGATGTTACGCAGCGTTAGGCGATGTTCCAAAGGCAAGGTATCTGCAAAATTTAAATCAATTGGCTGAAGAATTGAGCGCAACAACTGTTAGTCGTTTCTGAGTGTATTTATAAGAACACATTAGTTCTAACGTTATGTTTTAGGGTATAGATGGCATAAATCATTATCAAGTGCAAGCAAAACTCGCCATATTTAATAACCAGTTTAAATTAGCTGAAGAAATTTATTTGAGACAAGTAATATAAATATATTTTTTCATTTTTTTTAAAATTTCTTTTAATATTATTTTTGTTAGAACAATTTGGATGAAGCAATGGACATGTACCAGCAATTGCATAAATGGGAAGAAGCAATCGAGTTAGCAGAAGCAAGAGTGAGAATTTTTGTGTTTATATAAAATTTTATTGACTTATCACTTGTCTTATTACGTGTTACTAGGGCCATCCTGAGTTAGACACTTTGAAGCGTAATTACTTTCAATGGTTGATAGAAACTCATCAAGAAGAAAAGGCTGGAGAGGTACAAACACATTCAATTGTTTAATGTGACATGATGCAACATTTTTCTTATTTTAATACAAGCTTAAAGAAAAAGAAAAAGATTTTATGGGTGCTATTAATTTATATATGAAAGCATCAATGCCTGCTAAAGCTGCTCGATTAATTTCCTCCGAACCAGTTAGTAAAATTAACAATTATTGAATTATAAATTATTAAGTTTATAATAAACCAATTTTAGGAATTATATAACAACATAGAATTAATTCAGACAGTGGCATCAGCTTTAATTAAAGGGGAATTTTATGAAAGAGCTGGGGAATTATACGAAAAAGTAAATAACACAAATAAAGCCATGGAATGTTATAGAAAAGGTTCGGCTTTTGCAAAAGGTAATGATTGAAAGCATGTTTTTATTAGATTTTATTCTTGTTCTCATTGTGTACATTTGAGTTAGCTATGGAATTAGCACGTTATGCATTTCCTCGAGAGGTTGTTCAACTAGAGGAAGAATGGGGTGACTACTTAGCGTCTCAAAAACAATTGGAAGCTGCAATAAATCATTATATTGAAGCTGGGTTAGTTATAGTTATCTTTTATTTAATTTTTCTTCTAAAGATTAATATTTTTTAAATCAGAAAAACAATTAAAGCACTGGATGCTGCTATACAAGCTCGTCAATGGAAGAAAGCTGTTCAAATTATAAAAGTGGTTGATGATAAAACATTATTAAACAAATATTATTTCCAGTTAGGACAACATTTTGCGTCTGTTAAAGAATATGAAGTAATATTTTTATATAACAGTTGGATACAATTGTTCTAATTAATATTATATTTTAAGACGGCCGAAAAGTTTTATGTTGACGGAGACATGATGAAAGAAGCTGTAGAAATGTACAATTCTGCTGGAATGTGGCAAAAGGCATATAAATTGGCTAAGCAATTTATGAACACTCAAGAGCTGGCTGTGATGTATGTTAATCAAGCTAACACATTGGAAGAACAAGGAAAATTTAAGGAAGCTGAAAAGTATGTATTATTCAGGAGTTATTTTAGATTTAGAGTAATTTTTAGTTCACATAAATTGTTTGTGCCTTAGATTGTATGTAACGGTGTCAGAACCAGATCTTGCCATCACTATGTACAAGAAACAAAGACAGTATGACAGCATGATTCGACTTGTGAAACAATACCATCCAGATCTTTTGAATGAAACGCATCTTCATTTAGCTAAAGAACTAGAACTTGAAAATAAATACCATCAAGCAGAAACACATTTTCTAGCAGCACAAGACTGGAAGTCAACTATAAATATGTACCGGGCTGTTGACATGTGGGAAGATGCACATAGAGTAAAATAAAAATAATGAATGAGATTTTAAAAACATAAAATATATATTTAATTTTTTCTGCAGGTAGCCAAAGCTCACGGTGGAGCTCAAGCAGCCAAGCATGTAGCATTTTTATGGGCTAAGAGTTTAGGTGGCGACTCTGCTGTGAAATTACTAACCAAATTTGGTTTATTGGAGACAGCTATAGATTACGCTACAGAAAGCCTGTACGTATTAAAATTAAACTTGTAAATGAATCTAATCAATAATTTTGTTTGCATTTAGTGCTTTCGATTTTGCGTTTGATCTAGCCCGAACTGTAATGAAAAACAAAATGCCTGAAATTCATTTTAAACATGCCATGTATTTAGAAGATGAAGGAAAATTTATTGAAGCGGAAGCAGAGTTTATTAAGGCTGACAAACCAAAAGAAGCTGTTTTAATGTGAAATTGAGTGTTTTTTGTTTATATTCATTTTAATTTACTTATAATTTCACTTCATAGGTATGTGCACAATCAAGATTGGAACAATGCTCAACGTGTAGCAGAGACGTACGATCGAGATTCGGTTCAAGACGTTCTTCTTGGTCAAGCTAGTGCATCGTTTAAAGAAAATGATTATCAGCGGGCTGAAGCTTTTCTTTTAAGAGCTCATAGACCAGAATTAGCTATTAAATATTATAAAGTAAACAATAGAATTGACTTATTTGATTAAAAATAAGTAATATTCATAAATTAATAGGAAAATGATATGTGGCCTGATGCTTTAAGACTTTGCAAAGAATATTTACCTCACAAATTGAAGCAACTTCAAGAAGAACATGAAAAAGAATCAAGTACTCGCGGTTCAAAGTAAGTTGTTTATATTTTTTAATATTCTTAATTATAAATTTTTTTATGTTATTTTGTTAGAAGTTTAGAATCGATATTCACAGAAGCACAGGAATGGGAAGAAAATGGAGAATACCAAAGAGCAATTGATAAATACTTAAGATTAAAACCAGAGTCATCAGATAATGTTCAGTTGTTGACCAAAGCATGGGTTAAGGCAGCCGAATTAGCTATAAAGTTTTTACCTGATCAAGCAGCTGAAGTTGTTCGTGTTGTTGGTCCTCGTTTGAAAGAGTGTAGACAATACACTGCTGTAAGTTTAAAAAACTATAAGAAAAATGAATATTAATTAAATATTTTTTTGTAGGCTGCCCAAGTATACTTAGGAGCAGACTTAGTCAAAGAGTCAATTGATTCGTTTATTGCTGCTGAAGAATGGGGAAAAGCAAGAAAAGTTGCGCGAGAGTTAGAACCTGAGTGAGTAAATTGAATTTAAAAAATTTGAAAAAACTGTTTTGAATGTAAAACTCTGTTTTAAGATTGGAGAGCTATGTAGATAGTAAGCATAAGGAAAGTTTGAAGACTCAAGGCAAGGTTGACCAGTTAGCAGATGTTGATATTTTAGCAGCCCTCGATTTGTATGTTGAACAAGGGCAATGGAAAAAGTGCTTGGAAGTTGCTGAGCAACAAGTATGTGATAAAAGCTTAATGCGGTAAAATTTAATCTGAACTTATTTTTACTTTTTTTAATAAGAATCCTCGCGTTTTGCAAAAGTATGTTGCATTGTATGCAACTCAATTAATTAAAGACGAGGAACCACTTACGGCTTTAAGGTTATTCCTGAAACATGGCGCACCTGGTAATCAACAGGTATTAAAAAAAATTAACTAAGATATTGAAGATTAAAAGTTAAAACAGTTTTTTTTTTCATTTTAGAATTTCAACATTTATCGAAGATTAATGCTTGATATTTTGGCCTTGCCAAATTTAGATAATCATGAAGCATATCGAGTATGGGCAGATTTACGTGATGTCATGTTTGATGTGGTAAATACATTTTACTATTAATTTGTATATCATGTGTTACCTCAGGAGTTATTTTAATTTAAATTTCAGGTTACTAATTTGTCGAAAAGTGCTGAAGGAAGTTCACATTTATCAGAAATGGAACAATTTCTTTTAATTGCACATTACTATGCAACACGATCAGCTTGTATGGGAGTTAAAGGCGCTGAAAAAATGGCAGCAAAGTTGAGCATTTCTTTGTTACGACATACAGATATAATTCCAGCAGATAAAGCATTTTACGAAGCGGGTTTAGCTGCGAGGGTGAATTTTTAAAATTAAATATAAATAGTTTAAATTTTAATATATATCATTTTTAGGAGGTCGGTTGGGAAAGTATGGCGTTTGTTTTTCTAAATCGTTATTTAGACCTATATGAAGCTATTGAGGAAGGGAGTTTGGATATGTTGGATAATTCTGATTTTCAAGGTACTGACATTCCGTTTGAAGTGCCACTTCCTTTAAAGCCATACACTACGGTAATTTAAATCACTTTAGAAAGAAACTTGATATTTACATAATTAATTTTCTTTTTAAATAATATTAGGAGCAACAGCATGAAGATGTCAAAGAATGGGTTTTGTCAATTTCTATGGATCAACATGTAGAACAAATTTTACCCAAAGATGAAAGACAAACTTACGAAGCATCTTTGGTTGCCTTAGGAACAGGAGCTCAATCTCCTCCTTGTATTTTGACTGGTTATCCAGTTCTTAGAAATAAGATGGAATTTCGAAGACCAGGAAAAGTTGCTAATAAAGAAGATTGGAATAAATTTCTTATGAGTTCGAAGGTAATTATTATTATTATTATCAAATAACATGTATACCTATAATACTTAATATTAATTATTATTTAGATGTCTCAAAATGATGATTTACAAGACGTCTTACAGTTTGTTACACAGTGGTGTGATGGAAATGCAAGTTTGGGCTACTCATTTCAATAAAATAATAACTTTTAAAGAAATTTTAAAATTTAAACCGAATTTATAGGGAAGATTGCACTAATACCAACTAAATTCGAGGTTACTCAATTACATACTTTAATTGTAAAATTCAAACTGTAGTTATCACTTATGTATTGCAACAAGAAATTAGCCTTAATTTTAACTAGCTAAGCATGGGGCAACCGGCCCTAAGTTTGATGAATTAATATCTGAATAAAAATTTAATAAAATATTAAAAAATATATATAAAAGAATCTTCCGACTGAAATTGTTATCTTAGGTTGAAATTGTGAGTAGTGATAAATCAATACAGATATTGACATATCAAGCCTGTCGTAGATCAACAATTCAGTACAGTAGTTATATCTTTAGTTCAGTGAATAGGATTAAATTTCATACTATTTTAAATAACAATACCATCAACTCTCCGTTTACTCCTCACTTGTCACTTACTAAAAGAAAATAAACATGCTTTTATTTGATATTGTTTGCGTTACTTATTATTATAGTGGTAATTTAGATGTTCATCAAATTTTCGTTATGGATCGAGAACAATTTCTTTACGCACAAATAAGCATTTTCTTAATTCCTCGTTCATGTACCGCATCAATCCATGACTACCTTCAGTGGTTGTTATTATCTTCCTCAGCACGGTGACTAATCATAAGTAAAATCTAGGTCAAATTTAGATGATCACATTTCCTGTCATAACATTCAGAACAGCAAACGCTCTTTGAACAAGTGGTTTGTATTAGTAGCCGTGCAATAATTGTTTACACAATTTTATCTTGAACTAATAATTGTATATAACGATTATATTAATCTAAATGATATTTGATATTGTTTAATTCTAATATTAATACATATCATAATTATTTACAGTTTAGTATCTTCTTAAATGATTAATATTATACTAATAAAGTTAGAAAAATATTTTTCATATTAATAACTTATTATTGATATTTTAAAATGTCATAGTTATAATGAATTTGAATTTTCCGCTTAAAGCATACTTACGTCAGTACTTCCAACATCACCACTCTTTCGACCAATCAAACGAAAGCATGACTCACTCAATTATAGACAAGCAAAGGAGTGAGGTTGTTGATGGCGTGATGTGAATAGTTTTATTTTTTTTAACGAAACATTATTTTTTGGATGAATGGAGAGAATATGGTGGATCATTTTGGCTTCCGTATTGACTTTCTGTATCACCAGTAGAGCTGGCAACAATGATTATAGCGGCGCATTACCGTTTTGTAGGTCGAGAAGTGATTTGAAAACTAATGGACCTAACAGGTTGGTACATGAAGATGAGCTTCTATTTGCTCATGTTTTTGCGTTTCTATTAAACACTTTTTTCTATAGGTCTTTAATAATTGTCAGCACATTAGACGGAAGAGTGTCAGCTGTTGATGCGAAAAGTGGAAAAGTTGTTTGGAGTTTGTTAACGGGACCAGATACTATGTTGTCATCTTCTATTAGTAAACTTGAAGTATGTTTTTAAAATCAATTTTGTATTAATAAAAATGAATGCATCTAAAATTTTAATTATTACAACAGATTTTTATTTTTTAAAATTAGATTACAAATAATGGAAAATGGATGCGTTTAATTCCTTCACTGGATGGAGGGTTGTTTAAATTTGACGGTAATAGTGTAGAAGCACTACCCATTACAGCTGAAACGTTGCTTAGCAGTTCTTTGAAATTAGCTGATGATATGGTTATATCGGGATGTAATGAAAATAGAGTTTATGGGATTGATTATACTTCAGGGAAAGTAAATGAAATTTTAAAGAGTAATTTAAAATTAATAATTAAAAGACTGGTATTGAATTTAATATTAGTTGCTGTACACGTGTAAATCATCTGGATGTAAATCTTTGGAGCATCCTGATGAAGAACGTGATGTTATTGTTATCAGGAGACGGACACACATAGTAAGAGCAGTTGATCCAAAAACTGGTATTGAGAGGTATGGATTATTTTTATTCAAATCTGAAACTTGTTTTTAATTTTATTTTTATTTTTATGAAGATGGAATTATAGTGTTGGTCAACATGAAGTTAGGTTAATTGAAAGCGAGAAGTATGGTTGTTCTTCTGAAGATATAGATAATGATGAAAGTCTGAGAGAAAATGAATTGTCTCCTGATCAATTGTTTTATGAAAAACTCAGGGTTAAATTTGTGCCACCTGAAGGAAAAGTTATTGGTATTTTACAGAATGATGACAATAATGTTGTATGGCACAGTGAGGTAATTTGAATCGTTACGCAATTATGATTTGTTTTTAAGAAAAGAAATTGTTTCTATAGTTTACTAGTCCTGTAATTGATGCTTGGTCTCTTCATGATAATTCTTTGGAGCAAATGGATCTATTGTCGACAGCGCATTTACCTAATGATTTACGAGTAGATGAGAGAAATGATTTATCTGCAACATTGTATATTGGTATATAAGAAATACTTAAAATGTAAAATTTCAGTTACGAGTTTGATGTAATTTTTAATTTTCAATTTCAGGTATGCATCAGAAGCAGTTATACATAAAACAATCAAGAATTGTTTTTGATAAAGTAATAAATGCTGTTCACCGGCAATCGAAAGATGAAACTGTTTATCCGAGAATTAATTGGAAACCTTACTTAGTTACAGGTAAACATTTTTAACGATTTAAAATTTATTTATTTGTTGTATACATTTTTTTATGTATTTATATAATTGTTAAGCTATTTCACGAACTCCAATCATTACTGGAAATGGAAATAACAATAATTTACCTGTAAATTATAAACCTCAGCATGGAATTGAGAGCACGGCACTAATTATTCGTCAGGATGGTGAATACCCATATGGTAAATAAAATTATTTGGAGAATATTTTTATTGGAGAATAAATGTTAAATTGCATTGTAGATGGCGGCTTTTATATATTTCCTGAAGAAACTATGATAGAAACAAATTTGATCGTTGCAAATAAATCAGAATCTGAGGAAGAAGAAACTATACAAGTTGTGGTTATCGTTTCCTTAACTTATTGGTGGTAAGAAACTCATAAACATTTTCAATTTATTGTGGTAACCTAAGTTTATTTTTTAGGAAAGAGCTTTCTGTGTTTGCCATTATTTTTCTGTATTTAAACTATCAGATTACACGTTATGTATGGAAAAAACGGCAAAGACTTGAAAGAAATAACAATGTTATAAATGATAATAGCCAGATGAAAGCAGTAAGACATATATGATTTTATTTTATGAATATTATTTAACTTAAATTTATTTTAGCTTGCTGCTCTTGCTCAAATTGGAGTTAGCCCTGTAATTCAAAATTTTACAGTTGAAGAGTCTAATAAAAGTGAAAGTGAGTCAACTCAGCAGTGCAAACCCGAGGAATTTGTTTCTAGGTTACACATTTTTTTTGAAGTTTTTTCTTGTATTGAAAGAAGCGATGTACCATGTTTGAAAATAATGTATTTATATTTTGTTTCCCCTTAGATACTTAACTGATTTTGAGCCAATTCGATGCTTAGGGCGTGGGGGCTTTGGAGTTGTTTTCCAAGCTCGCAATAAAATTGATGAATGTGACTATGCCATAAAAAGGATTTGCCTTCCAAATCGGTAATTCAATTGAAAGTTATTTTATAAATAAGTTTGTATCATTTTATTTAATTTTTATGTTTTAATTAGCGATGAAGCAAGGGAAAAAGTAATGCGGGAGGTCAAAGCCTTAGCCAAGTTGGATCATATTGGAATTGTTAGATATTATAATGCTTGGGTGGAATCACCACCTGTTGGATGGCAAGAAAAAATTGACAAACAGTGGGAAGAAAAGTATTATTCTAGCAGTTTGGTTTTGTTGTCGATTTTGTTATTAATTCATTTTTTTCCCCATTTTTTTTTGCAGGGGATTATTTAGTATGTCAAACTGTGTAACTAGTGAATCACCATCTGATTTATCAGCAAATCCAGCTACTCGTAATCATAGTCGACCAGCTAAAAGAATGACTAATGGAAAGAATATTTTTCAAACACGAAGTTTTGAATTTTCGTTGAATGAGCAATTTGATGATAGTGAAGTTCATTCAATTTTTACCGAAAGGAACACTTTTTTACAAATTAGCACTAGTGAAAAGAATGGTGATGTTAATAGTGATTGGTTCCCGTTTAATAATTACAAATCGGACGAAGTTTCGGATGATTCATTTATTGTTTTTGAAGAGTCTGGTTGTGATGGTAAAAATAGCAGTACTGAGATTTCTGATGCAGACATAAAATTTAATAATGAAAGCATTTCCGAAAAAACAATTTCGTCATCAGGAAATAAAAGACCACGATCGCGACCTAATTCATTTAACAGTCAGCTGATAGCAACTGAACAGAAGCCGAAAGTTCCACGCATGTATTTACATATTCAGACTCAGCTGTGTAAAAAAGAAAATTTAAAGGATTGGATGTATATAAATACACAACCAAGAGAGAAAATCCAAATTTTGGATTTTTTTGATCAGATTGTTAGTGCTGTGGAATACGTTCATGCACAAGGTTTAATGCATCGTGATTTAAAAGTGAGGTTTAACACGGGCATTGATTTTAATGCAAAGATAATAATAATTTGTTTGTTTAGCCTTCAAACATATTTTTTGCAATGGATGGCACAATAAAAGTTGGTGATTTTGGCTTAGTAGCTACAATGGCAGAAGGTGAAGATCAACACACACCCTGTTCTGATGGGCCAATTATGAGGCATACTGATAAAGTTGGCACTCAATTGTATATGAGTCCAGAACAGGTAAATATAAAAAAACTTGAGTTTTGACTTAACGTAGTTCTTATTTAATTTTTTTTTGTAGATTGCTGGCAAAGTGTACAGTCATAAAGTTGACATTTTCTCTCTTGGTTTAATATTTTTTGAACTTTTAACTCCATTTGGCACCCAAATGGAAAGGTTAAAGGTATAAAATAATCGAAAACAAATTTTAAAAGCTGTAAATATTCGTATTTAATTTATTATTTTATTTTTAAAGGTTTTATTAGACCTGAAAGGTCATAAATTCCCAGAAGATTTCCTTAAAGAGAATTCGGAAGAGGTCAGTAATAAGATTAATAAATAAAAAAAATTATTTCAACTATTTGGTTATTTTTTAATCTAATTTAGAGCGAATTTGTTTTGCAAATGTTATCATTGAATCCTGAAATTCGACCCAGTGCTAGTGAGATAAGACAGCATTCGCTGCTGCAAGTCTTTCAACCCCGACCAGAAATTTTACGTCATCGACGCAGAACTCTTTCAGCTACACATTCCTCTTCAAGTTCGGAATAATTGATTGTGAACGATTGTTTCATTTTAATTTTTTTTTTACATTGTTTAATTTTGAAATTATTAATAAGGTGACATTAACATTAATATTAATTGGCGAAAAAATGCACAATCGGAAAATGCTCAACCTATGAATGGTGCACTTTTTTATGGATTTATAAAGGTAAATTGAAGCAAAATAATGAAGCTAAATACCAAAGTGAACAAATGATACAATTGAGTAGTGTGTACAAATTGTAAATAATAAAGTTTGGTAATTGATATGTAAAGAAACAACAGTTGATAAGAGTTAAGATGAAGTTTGATCTTGATTTTCTTCTTTGCAATCTGAATTTACTGAAATAGTTTTGATACAATTTTCGCATTCTATCTGTGAGTTTCTCATGGCAATAATCAGAGTCGGATCTAGAGAAGTACAGAGTTTAAGTTCCATTTCAGCACACTTCACTAAACGAAGAAGAAAGAATAAAATTGCAGTATTTTAATTTTACGGTTTTAATTTTCAAGGAGATACCTCTCATTTTCAGATATTGTTTTTTCAATTCAGTAAGTAACTGCTTGCAATTTTCCATTTCAGATAATTGTTTATGATAGTAATCAATTTCTTCCTCTTCCTTTACACTGAACATTCTTGAAATAATAATTCTAATTTTAAGTTATTAAAGTATCGTCAGCTTGTTTTATGGTTTATACTTAAACGTTTTCTTCGAGAGCGCTCTAACTTTACTTTTTTGTCACTAAGAATCGTCAAGAGCATTGGGTTATGAGATTTTATGACGTAACTGGCAAGCAACATCGCAGACGACAAAATTCATCAACGGCCACCAGTAGAAGGCAATCCTATAGGATCAGACTTATTTACATTCGCGGAGTATGACGGTACGAGTTGTCTCAGTTTCGGTCCTCAACATGCTATAAATCACTTAGTGTCAACTTAAAAAAAGGTAAGATGAAATAATATTTAAATTTTTTATTGACATTTAGTTTGGTTTGAACTTGCTACAACTTGTCTAAACTAGCCCAACTATTCGTTTACATAAAAAAAAGTTTGTGTACTTAATATTGATGAGCAGAAAATAGCAGCTATCCGCTAATTTAATTTGTAAATTTTATTATGATCTTGTCGGATAGTCGATGTAATCTTAAAGGTATGCAAAGAGTGCACATTAGTATGAGTCATGCTCGCGTTCCAACGAGGTGAGATAGGAGGGCGGTTGAAAGGAGGGAATGCTCTAGAGCTTCAACAGGTAGTTAAAAAATTACTATCCTTTTATTTTTATTTATCTTATTTACGAGTAGTAAACTTTTATGACGTAACTGGAAATTAGGTCGTAAACTCATTATTAAAATAGGAAATAAATAAGATTTTAGACAAGGTATCTCTGCATACTGCACTAGAATACATTCTTTTCGGTTCGTTTGATGTGAGATTTTTAAGCGGATTATGCACTGACACAAGATTCACGAGGTCACGGGATGTATCTGTATTGAATATAATTTGAAATACCCAGGTCGTATTAACCAGGTGATTTATGGGCAATAATTCAGTGAACGTTTGCTGAGATAAAAATTATAGAAAATTAATTTTGTCGCATAAAAATTATTACATAATGTCAATTTAATATATCTAATTGATTTGATAAGAGTAAATTTAATTACTCTTTCAGTTTATTCAGTAAAAAGATTTTTTCAACTTTAATCTTAAAAAAATCTAAGTAATTTTTGGTTATATGAGGTCAAAGTAACCGCCAGCATACTGGAAAACAAAAACAAGCCTT
This sequence comes from Geophilus carpophagus, assembly GCA_034687075.1. Taxonomy (NCBI): domain Eukaryota; kingdom Metazoa; phylum Arthropoda; class Chilopoda; order Geophilomorpha; family Geophilidae; genus Geophilus; species Geophilus carpophagus. The sequence continues at coordinate 11,722 of JAQFZN010000082.1, read as the reverse complement.
TTCTAACCCAACCCTTGCACCTCCTGCTGTTAAGTTAATGATGGTTGGGGGTTAGAAAAACACTCCCAACTGTAAAACGATTAACCAGTGGGAAGCAACTAGCAATCCTATATAAATATTTCACTACTAGTTTCAGTTATTGAAATATTTTCTTCGATTCACATGAATAAAATGCGAATAAAAATCTGATTTGTTTTGTAAATAAACACGATGAACATCACCTTGAAAATTGAAAGTTGTTAAAAAAATGTAATACATTTTCAACCCATATACTAAAATCCTGTTGACCATTGATTTCCTGGTGAGCTCAATTTTCTGAAAAAGGAAATTGAAATGACGGAATGTGGACTTCCCTTCGGATATGAGGACACAAAGACTATGAATAGTCCTCTGTTTTGATTGAGGCTGGGGCCTATTTACAAGTCAAGTATTCATTCACGACGCCAATGTCTCACTTGTTCGACCCAAAATTATACACTGTCCATTGCATTACGTCATTTATTCATCAAGTGGAAGGTGAATCATCGTTTATTAAGTTCCACCTTATTTCTTGAGGGGATACTTTCAGTTTTACTACTTTAATCCATTCTAAGCTTGGAAAAAATTGGTGGTAGGTTGAATGGATTAACTTTTAAAATTTTTTTGTGAAATTAGGTAGGTAGATAAAAATATTTCTCAAGTTTAAAAATAATATTGATAAAAGGTAACAAAAATAGACTTTGAACTAATTGAAAAAATATCAAATATTGACTCACGTTTATCTAAAATATTTTAAAATTAATTTCTTTAGATATTAGATAATACTAATTAAATTATTAAAATATAAAATTTAGAGATGATTTCTGAGAAATAATTTGAAACTCACGCATGACTAGTGCAGTGAGTGAGTCTACTTGGTACCAATGACTCACTACAAACTTTCTAATTAACACAATTTTTTTCTTTTATGTTTTTTAAAAATAATGTTTTTTTAATGTAAGGAAATTGGAAAATTAGGCCAATTAAGGTACTAAATAAGTGAAAAAAAATATTTTGGTTTTATTTCAGTAGAATAATGAGCAATATTGATATTTTATACCAAGAATATTTTTTTTCATTTGGTAACAGGAAAGTATCTTGACACAGCTCTATTTGAACAGGAGGTTTCCTTTCCTTTTATAACACTTCCTCGCATTAATAATTTTTCATGATGTAGTTATAGATTGATGTCTGCTTCTGTGCAAGCAGACATGAATTTTTTACTCGAATATTTCTGCAATCTTAGGTATAGGAAAAGTGATGAATAGTTTGATTGTATGCTTGTTTACTTTCTATTTATTTAGTTTTGATTTTGATAATACTGACAACTGATTGTATATAGTCTGTATTTTAAGTTTGGTACGGTTTTAATTTAATTTTTTCCTTTGTTTCCAGTTGGAATTTTTTTTTAGAATTTTTTTTAGAATTTTTTTCTATTGTGCAGTGATTTTGGTGTTCACAAGGGCTTAGTTCCTAAAGTGTGTCACTCCACCCTGTCGACCTTCATGCTTGTTAATTGTGTTCTGATTGTTAAAAATGAATATATAGTAGTTTACTAATAACTGTTTTTCTATCTTCTCTTTTTTGTACACAGGAGACTCTAGAGAAAAACTAAAATGGAATCTCACAAAAGGCATAAAAGTGATTGCGACATTGAGCCTGTAAGTATCAATTTTTTTTTTCAACTGCAGTATGCAATAAATTTTGAATATGTTAATAATTTTATTTCAAATTTAAATTTTCACTTTTCCTGTTTTTTGCGAGCACATTCTATCAATTTTTTAACATTTTTTAATATGACAATTCATTGAATTTATTTGCTCTGAAAAATTTATAGAGTATGTAATAAATTATGATTATAATGTCTTATAAATAGGTTAGTTAAGCTTTAGAAGTCAAATTTACATGAATTTTTTGGTTTTAATAAACAAATGTTTAATTATATTAAAATATTACAGAATTTGTTTTGTGAGTTAAAACTATTTTTCCTTTTGTTTCTCCACCCACACGCATTTCTTCATTCTCCACCTACGACTTACGTATGCACAATGAATATTGGGAATAATAAACTTACGAAATCAGTTTTAAGTATAAAAAATGCTAAGAAATTTGAGATTAATATTTTAATCATAAAGATGATTGAAAGTGAAGTACAAAATAGAATTATTTAAATTACAATAATAAATGAGCAAAACTATATTCAAAATTCAGCATTTCTTCACATACTGCATTACCGTCACGTAATTGCGTGATTAAATTTTTTTCTTGTTTTTTTTTTTAGGATATAATCAATTATCGTAATGCTTTCTCACGGAACACAACCGATAGGGCGTCAACCGGAACACTTAAACAACCTAGACTTCCTGGATCGGAGAAATTTCGCTTTTCCCAAGTGTTATTTGTACCTGACGTCCGTCCAAGTTCGTGTTATCGTAAAAGCGATTTATTAGAGCCATCATATGGCGGTAGTTTAAGACATTCCAAACGCAAACCTATAATACCAATTTCGAAAAATACGTCACACGTGTTAAATAATACCAACGCAGAGCTTTCAGCCGAAACCATTGACTTTATTCGGAATGAAACATCAAATTTGACTACTCTTTGCAAGCGATATATCAATGAAAGACAGACCGACGAAATCCAGAGTGATGGATGGTCCTGTTCATCAAGTGAACAGTCTGTCGAAGGAAATGCATCCACTTTAAATAATAATAAAGCTGATGCCTTGTCATCGTTTGCTACAATTAAAAGTAGCCGATTAAGATCAAGGCCACAGAAATTTGATTCACCATCGCCTACTTGCAGTATGAGTAGTAATGAAGATGATGTATGGGTTTTGAGGGACAGATGTTAGTCGTTAAAAACATAATTGTTGTAATTAATATATATGAATTGTATTTGAAAATTATCATGACCTTTGTTTTTATTTTATTCTTGTTCTAATTTATAATAATAATAATAATTGTAATTATTTTGAATAACTATAAAAAATTACGTTATTAAAAAATGTAAACATATTTATTCTGTTATTTTTTCAATATTTTCAAAAAAATGTTTTGTTTTTGCCAATTTCCTTTACGGCTAACATGGGTATACTTCGTTCCCATATTACATTCATTTGTTTTCTTAATTCCAAAATTGTTACACTTTGTTCAGCAGCTTTTCTTACTAATGAACGCCAATGAACAACTTCATCAAATTGTTTTTGTGGAATATGACTATCATCTTCTACAAATTTAATAAAAAGAATTATACAATGCTCAATATATGTGGGCTCATCAATTGATTTACCTTCGGCTTTAGGAATAAGTTTCCAGCGACTAAGTACGTTATTTATTTTTTCTAACTTATTGTCGTAATATGCATTTTTAAGCTTGATATATTGTTTAATTTTCTGTGCTCGTTCTTGTCTCTTTTCTTCATCTTTACGACACTTTTCGTGTAACTAATATTATGTACCTTGTTTAATTCATAATCATCCGAATTGTTAAATTTAACTCATTTTACCTTGGTCATTAATTTGAGCGTATCTTCTAATTGCACCATTTGGAGTGCATGGTGTTTTCCTGTTCTAGATTTACTTCTCAAAAAATTTTTGATTTCTCGTGTAACTTGCATTTTTTGAATTTCTTTTGCAGAATTAACCAAATCTTCAACCATCATTTCTTTACTTCTATGTTCCCATTCTCTTAATTCAATCATGTTGTGCAACTTTGTGCTTTCAAGTATGGATTGTTGCTTCGTTGCTCCTAGTGCCTGCATAAAAAACAAATCTTGTACTGTTTTTATTTATATTTATTGTCTATTCATACTCTAATTTGTTTATTTCTTTCTTCTACAAGGCTTCTGTGAATAAGCAATGCACCTCCATAATCTGGGAGAAATCCATCAACATTGTCAAGCTCCATTTGACCCAATTTAAGAACAATTTGAATATCCAAATTAGATAAAACTGTATTTTTATCCTGAATTAACCTAAAAATATTAATTTATGTTTTTATTATTCCTTTACTTTGATCTTAATTAATAAACATCAATGATTGTTATCTGTGACTGTGACTAAATGCCGTTTCTAATGGTATAATTACTTTACAATCATCTCATTAGTTTCAGAAATGTCCTTATTGTAATTATCACTTTCAACTTGTTTGCTTTGTAAATATGCTATCATGTCTGCAATTATAAGTGCTTTTTGTTTGATTTGATTTTCCAAATCCATTTTTTGTTTTCGGAGTTTGCAAAACTGAGTCCATTGATTTGGAAGAACACCATCAGGCATATTAACAGCATCGTCAAGTTCATTCAAAGCATTTATGAAATTTGTATTAGTGATTTCAACTAATTCTCTTCCGAATGGTCCTTCTCCATATGGATTTCCACCTCCAGCACTCGCTTGTTGACAAGGATTAGTATTTGCCAGTCTTTGAACTCTTTGTATAAAGTAATTATTGTGTAAAATTATAATCATTATCAAATAATTAAATTACCTCGGTTTTTTACGAAACAATTTTACTAAACCCTCATATAATACTAAAGGTAAATCTCCAAGTTCCTTTCTGAGAATTCTCTCCACTTGCCTTTCGTCTATGACTAATATATCATATTCTTCTTGTACCACTTGTACTGATTTCTGAATTTCAGTTATTTTAGATTGTATTAATGTTCTTTTATTTTTTAAACGCGTAACGTGTCTCATTAATTTTGTTTGCTGATCATTCAATTCTTCCTCAAAAGCCATGCTTAAATTCAGTCTTACAATTTTAAGTTCTTCTTGCAGTACCAACATCTGTGCCTTGAATTTTTTTACTGATAAATCTTTAACTTCTTCATCAAAAACTGATGCTAATTCTTGAACTATTTCGTTGTTCCGATTAAATTCAGCTTCCAGTTGCTTTTTTAATTTTTCTCTCTCTTCGTTTAATTCTTTTACTTTTTTCAAATAAGCTTCATAAATAATTTTCTCTTCAGGATTATATTGTTCGGGTGGTTTTTTATATAGAATAGGTGGCAAAGACACATCCTAAGAATTACATTTTTCGTATAAACGATATAAAACAAAAATGTTTTATTAACACCTAAACACAGTGCCAAATTTAAAGACTCTTGAGCCAGCAAAGCTCCAGAAAAATTTATCAGCTCTCTCTAACATCAAATGCTGTTATGCTCAATTTTAATAAATAAGGCATTGCTTTTAAGTAATTACTTTTTTAAAGATTTCATCTTCACGTCTACTCTGTAACACACCTCCCATCATTTTTCCAATAGCTCTAAATCGAAAGTCATCAGCCTAAACATGAAAAAATTTTAAATAATTAATTAATCTTGACTCGGTTTCTTCATACAATTTTTTTCTTTCGAATTTCATCCTCTTCTACTCGTTTCTTTTCCATTAAAATTTTCTGCTCAGGTGTGTAAAACCGCTGAGATTTAATCTGAATAAATGTTAAAAATAATTGAGTTTTAAATTACTGTCAGATATTTTAGAAAAAAATCTACCTCAGAATCAACAACGACAAGACATTTCTCTGGTTTTTCATCGGTGGACCATTCTGGTGTCCACAATTGTGTAGGTAAGCGAATGTCATCAACAATTTGTTTCATGCGAATGTTTTTTTCTTTAATCTTTTGAAAAACGCTTTGTTTTTTTATTATAACGTCACCGAAGAATTTATTAAATTGTAATTTGAGTTTACGCACGGAATCTTGTAAAATGACAATTTGCGTTCTTTTTTGGTCTCTTGTGTATAATTCAAATTGACTGTGTAAATAAGGATTATCAACACCAAACATAACGGACTGACTTCCCATGTGAATAATTCGGTTATTAATGTCAACTGCCTCAGATTCATCCTGAATAACAAATTTATTCGGTACGATAAATCACATGAAAGCAAAAAATAATTATAGTTCTAACTTGGCGAGTTTTTACCATATCTATCTCTTTCTGAAATGCCTAAAATTAGTTTAGTTTTAGTTTAAGAGTAACATTGGAATTTAAATAGATCTCATTCTTACTCTCCACTTTACAGGTTCTTGAAATCCAAGTTTAACCAATAACTTGTAATTGTTAACTTCAATCATCCGTTTTCTTAAAATTTTGTCTAACAACTCTGACTCTGCCTCGGTTCTTGCTCGTAATGGAAAATTAAACACTTGCATATTTGCGTGGAATGCCTACAATATATTACCAATTAATTTACATATATTTAAATTCATTTAAATTTATTTAAATTTGATAAGCTAAAAGTAAGATATCAGCCAAATTATTTTAGGTTTATCTTATAAACATATTTTTGCTTTCATGCTGAAATTGTATAGCAGAAAAGCTCAGGGGTAGCAAACTCATTTCTCAAATGTCTAAGATTAGTCTGAATGATTGAGTACATTAACAGCGGCTCCTTTGACTTCCATTGCATCCCAGCATTCCTTTTTTATTTTATTCCACATGAAATTAGATTTTAAATTGCGGCGGGCTGTTGAATACCGGATCTTAAAGACAAGAAAAGTAGTTGCTTTTGTTCTTATAAATTAGTGGATAAAACATTTACTGAATTTAAATGTGTCTTATTAGATTCATTTAATGTCCCTTGCCTTTCTCTATCCAAATCAAATTCTTGTCTTGAAATTTGCTCGGACTCGGGTAGCAAGTCATTTTCAACTAATAATTTAGCAACTCTAAATCCAAGTCTTTTAACAGTTTTCTGCATTTCAGAAATTTGTTGTTTACTGTTTTCCAAATCTGATTCATATTTCTATGAATTATACAGTAATTTATTTAAAGAAATATGAAGTAATTCAATTATTACTAGTCTTTTTCGATTTTCAGCCCAAGAAATTTCGAAATCGGGCCATTGTTCAAGTATTTCTAATGGCGAATAGGAATCTTTTATCACTCCACGGAGATTGTCAATTCTGGATGAAGATGATGGAAACATCAACTTCTGTTCCAGCAATTGAGTTGTAAGCTGCAAAGTCTATAATTATATTGTTCATTATCCAAAAGAAATATATATCGTTTAATGCACAAATATGATTAGATTATGTGTAATTGAACATAAAAATAAGCTTTGGCTATAAAAAGTGAGCAACTTACTGCTTCTGTATTAAGAGCTGTACCAATTTGGTAGGCAGGTTTAAGTTTAGACAACATATTTTCTCGACCAAAGTCTGGCAATTCTCTATATGGATGAGATTTTTTTCTTATACTCAGAGGAGATTCGGCAGTTGGATTTGCCCAATTATAAAGCAGTAAGTAGCCCTCATTTGTAATGACTAAAATGTTACAGCCGCTTCGCGGAAGAATAAGTTTACAGTTGAAATCTTTTTCTACAAAAAAATCTGCATCAGTTACAGAAAAGCTGTCCTAAATAAATGAAAACACTTGATAAATAACAAATACTCTATCACCCAGTTTAAACACGTTTGTTTACCATATTGACAGCATAGCGACAAATTAATTTTCCATCATTGCCAATGGTAATGATTTGTTGATATGTCAAGTTTGATGCCATATATACTTCTGATAATTCATGGAAACTTTTAAGAAATCCAAAAATTTGAACCTTTATATGGTCTTTAGTCACATAGTCATATGGCTTGTTAAAATATAAAAATTATTAATTAAGCAAATGCAAATTAAAAATTAAATACAAAAATCTGAAAATTACTTTTAAAAACTCCGGAAAACCAAATTTCATAAAATGTTTGTGTGAACTAACAAATGTGTACCACATATTTTCACTATTTTCAGTTGCTAAGCCCATACATGATGTATTGGATATCCATGTTCTTTTACTAACACTTGAATCTGAAAATCTTCCTTCCATATCCACAAATCTCTCTGCTTGTGCGGATGTAATATTTTTGTTTATTTGAACACGGGTGAATTGAGTTATGCTATCTTGTTTATCCTTGTAAACAAAGATAAAGTGAACGTCCCCCGTTTTACTAAATTCCCATGAACATATGTTTCGCACTTCATGTCGTAAATCTAGAATTTTTAAAATTAATAAAATATTTTGAAAAGTAAAATAATAATAAAAATTAACCAACATATCCAAAGACAACAAAGTCAGCACTTGGTCTCCCACTCATAAAATAAATTTTAGGTGTACACACGAGAGCAACTAAATACCCTGAATTGTCAAATCTAAAAACGTATTAAATTTATACTAACAAATTATTGAAAATTATAATCATCTTTTTAATGTAATTACTTGATCATTTTTATTGGATTTTTGTCTAACGCTGTTGTATGTATAACTCGTGGATACGTATATTTACAATGTTCTACAATGTATATTTTTCCATCATCTGTACCCAAAATTGCACCACACCAAAGTGGGCTACAAGTCATTGAAATACAATTACTGGGAATATTAAGGATAGAAGTAACTTCTTTAGTATCTTGTGAAAGAGTCTTAACAGTACCATCTTCTAGGAGTACCTTAAAATAATAAACAATTGTTGTAAAATGTACGTATGAAGTATTTTGACAATAAGGGGCCGTCCATAAATTAAATCACGCACTTTTTGGCTGTTTTTGATACCCCCTCTCCCTTGTCACAACTTATCAAAAAAACTTTACTCCCTCTTCAAATATGACGTCACAAAAAGTGGTATCCCCAAAAAATTCAAGAAATTTTTTTATTAAAAATATTTAAGAATTTTCTTTAAAAAAATCACTTACGGAAACTTTTATAATGGTTTTCCTAGAATATTTTTATGAATACCACTAAGAGATTCTTAAATTTAAAAAAAGTCTTAGTCGTATTCATAAAAATATTTTAAGAAGACCATTATAAAAGTTTGCGTAAGTGATTTCCTACGAAAATTCTTAAGTTACCTACAGACTTTGCTTAAGAATTTTCCTAAAAAAATTACTTATGGAAACTTTTATATAAACCAATTTTTTACTAAAATAATTATTACGTAAAAAATTGTGCGTATGTAGCTTTATGAATACCACCCCTGATGATGATCTTAAGGAAAAGATCAAAAAGGCTCTCAGGCCATAATATAGTAATACCAAAACCTAGAAACACATGCAAAATAAAAAGAATAATAATCTTTTATTGAGACTGTACCAGAATATATTTAGTCCAAGGAGGCAACATAGAAGCAGCTACAACTTTATACATCTGAGTGAATAAAGCAACTGGAGTAATTGTGTCTAATGCAGCTTCACATGACAAAATATTTCCCTATAATTGCACACAATTTTAGAAATTAAGTAACAATTTCTGCGTAATGACTTACATCAGCACAAGATATAAGCAATGTGCTGAAATTAGGAGAAAATTGCAATTTTATAATACAAGAGTCGAGTTTGCAATATGCAATCAGCTTTAGACTCTTTCCAAGTACTCGGAATTTCATTATCGCACCTTCCTATAAAACATTTAATAGATCACTTTACTCTGTACGTTCGTGCATAAAAATAATAATTAATACACCTCAGATCCAATGTATAATCCTGATTGATGATAGACAAGAGAATTAATTCTCAATATTGATACATCAGTTACTAATGTAGTTGATTTTGTTTTGTTACCCCAGAATAAAGTTATACTTAATTTTTCACCATCAACCTATAAACATTACAAGTGCATAAAAATATAAACAATTTATTTTAAAGTAATACTCAAAAGTAACCTTCCAAATTTCTCCGGTATTGGTAGATACTAAAATATCGCCATTTGGTAACCAACAATGCCCAGTTAGTTCAGTTCCTGGTGACTTGCTTAAAATATTCTACACAAAAATATTGAAATTAACCTCTATCGAACATTTAATAATTAGTTACCTTAAGCTGGTATTTGTTTGGCGGATCAAGTTCAATTTCAGGTAAAGTGAGGCCTTTGTAACTTTCTTGTGTAAATGACTGGGAAGTTTTTTGTGATGACTGAGGAAGACTAATCGTTCTAATAATTTGGGATTAAATAAACTGATGCATTCTAAAAATTAACTTTACATTAATACTTAGACACAAGGACGAATTCCTTATTGTAATGGTAAATATCCCATAAAATGACACTTTCTTTTTGCATTGTGCATATATTACGCCAATTGCAAGGATTAAAAGATATGAAGTGATGATAATGTTGATTTACAGCAACACTACACAATTTTAGTGCTTCTGTCCACTTCCTAAAATATTAAGTGTTTCATTTTTTAAAATACATTTAGAATTTAACTTCTTGCCATATTGTGATTTTATAATCAGGTAAGCCAGAAAAACACAAAAGATGTGTGTCCCAAGAGAAATAAATGCTCTTTATTTCTAACTCAGCACCGTCTGTGAACCAATGGTGTTATTAAAAAAAATTAACGTATCATTTAAAATTTAAAATTGCACCAAGTAATTCGCAAACTTTTTCCAGTCGAGGATAATTATAGATAAAAATTCTTGGATTAACGCATATTTCGCCAAAAGCAAATACACTATCCAATTTGTTTGCGGTAAACTCTACAATACCTGGAAATTTATATATTTTTTATATATGTAGAATTTATTAGCAAAACTTAATAACCTAGTCCAGGACTTGTAAATATGTTTTCAGTTTGTTTGCTTTCATATTTTACAAATGCAATGTGATTACCACACACATAGCAAATGACGTTATTTGTTATAAATTGAACAGTTGTTGAGTTCCACCCATAAATCCATCTAAAACATTAATAAAGTGATTATTACTCTACATATAATAGATTATCTAAGAAATAGAATTCTACTTGAGAGACAAAGCTCCAGCAGTTGTAGGATTTGCCATTTTATTTAAAAGAATGTACAAGTAGAATATTTTTGTTACATATATACTTAAGTAACAATAAGATGGCAGTTATTTATTTACTTTTGTTGGTACTGCTTATTCACTAAAACTTAGTGAAATAAAGCCTTGTCCAAATTACATGTTTACAGGAGCGCGTTAACCCGGGGGTGCAGGCGGCAGCGTACATTGCATAGAGGTAGGCAGCATTTTTATTATTGAGGACCTTACATACATAGAATTTGAAAATTATTTCCACAATTAGTACACAAATCAAAAGTGTAGTTTAAAAATATTTAACTTATTTCGTAAAGATAAAATTATTTCATTTAATATTTTAACTCACAACAGCACAAGTTCAACCAAAAAATTTCCGATTTTTTTATTTTATTTCCAACAATAATAATTTTCGGATGCACACGCATATTGAAGTTATAACCATTTTATTTTTTTTTCAATTCAGGTGTTTCTACTCGTGTGACTTCATTACCATATAACATAAAAGTGCAAACACTCAGTGGCAGATTTTCCAACAGGCACGCGCCTCGGGCCTTACGAATCAAGGGGACTGTGGTGATCTGATATCACCAAGGAGGATTAATATAAGTTATTATGATTATTATGATTATTATTATAAAGATGTATATTTAAGATTTTATATTATTGTATTGTTCTTGTGTATGATTGACATGTTTAATGAATAGCCTGCATGCAGGTCGCGTGCCACGGCTCAGGATGTTAGAACAATAGATGTATGATTTTGGCATTAGATGTGACGTCATTAAGAGTGGCTATAAAAGCCCACTATGATGTGTATGATTATTCTCATTTGAACTGCAGCCTCTCCCCCATGCAGACTGAGCTCAGCTTATGTCAATCTGATGTGTATTTATTTTACAAAGTCTGCTGAAATAAACCATCAACTTTCTTTA
>JAQFZN010000081.1:0-59504 GCA_034687075.1 Geophilus carpophagus | reverse complement strand
ATTTTAAATACTTCACCAAAGACCTGTCGACGCCTATTAGCACTACAATTAATTGGAGAAGAAATTATATAAGTTTAATTGTTAATTAATTTTAAAATAAAATAATTTAAATAAATCAAAATAAATTTCAAGCTGAAATTAAAGAATTCTGAGATATGTATGCAGGTTTTTCTATTAAGAAGCTCAAAGGTTTGTATTTGGTTTTTGTATTTTTAAGGTTCATGTGTTGTCCCTAAATGGAAACCCATGGGCTTCTTAATAGAAATAGATGAGCATATAGTTGGGTGCAATTTTTGACACTCCAAGCTGAATAAAAAAAATCTAAGTCATGTATACCTAATTTTTTTTTATGTTAGCCTTAGATACGTAGTAATAAAGATTCTGACCAATTTTCAAGCAATTTGTATGTGTGGTTAGCCTAGCACCACATTCAAAGTGTGAAAAAAAAGTATTTGGTGAAAATAAATGTATTTACAAAAAAACATAATTATAAGTCTTTATTTAATAATAAATTAGCATTACTTAAAAATAAATAAACAAAATTTAATAAATATACTATTTATTTCATTTGTATGTACTGCGCAATCTCATTTTACATATACCTGTTGATCGATTGTTTAAGTCTGGCATTAGTGCGAATGTGGTGCTAATTTTACCATGGTCTCTGTCTACCTTAATAATCCTCATCATCATGAATGTAGCTCACTCGTCAGTTACTGTTGTTGTTAAGGTTTATTATTATTACAATAACATATTTATTGTTGCCACGTTTACTGCTTATTGTTACATACAAGATGTTGTGTATGTTTTCGTTATAGATTAAACATTTTTATGTTCTATTTAAAACTATCCAAGTTAATTTCCACCAACAAGTGGTAGCAGAGGATAATTCCTATATTGGATATTACTTGGATAGATAAAACTATTGTAAAAATATAAAAAAAAGCAGAGAAAAGCCTTGTGTTCTGGTAGAAGTAGAACACAACGAGTAATAAGTAGATTAAGTTTAAATACATGAAACTGTATTTAATATTATTTTATTTGAGACCAATCGGGGTCACATTTAAGGTTAAACATGTCTGATATAATACAAGGTCCTTTTTTGGATGCAATAGAGAGGCTTACAAACAAAAATTTTTACTTATGGAGAACAAGAGTTTGATCCATTTTAAAAACTAAAAAATTGTGGAGACAAGTAATAGAAGAAACTGAACCACCACATGCAGAACAAGGAGCTGAGAATTATGATGATATAGAAGATACATGGCAAAAATAAGATGACTTGAATTCAGAAGCTTTAGGATTGTTATTTCTGACATTGTCTGCAGATCAAGTAATGCACTACAGTACTGAGACAAGTGCAAAAAATTTGTGGAATAAAATAAAAAACCACATAATTGGTACAACATCTGAGAAACAAATTGAATGCAATGTAGAAATAGCAACGTTAAAAATGAGCAAGAATGAAAGCATTGATGAATATATAAACTCGAAGTACAGAATTAAGAAAATCACTAACTGATCATGAACTATCAGTGTATGTATTAAATGGGTTGCATTTAGACTATGACCAAGATCAACGAGCCTTGAAAGGAAATAAATCCCTTATGGTGGATGAGATTAGAAATGAACTCAAACAGGAGGAAAGACAGATGAATAACAATCATGAAGATAAACCTGAAATAATAGAATCTGCACACAGAGCAGCAATAAAAAACAATTTTGTGAGATATAAAACACAACAGCAAGAAATTAGTTTAGCTGGTAAAAATAAAGAAATTGAAGCCAAAGGAATTGGAAAAGTTTATTTAATGCAACCAGAACAAGAAATAAAATTAACTAAAGTTCTACATGTACCAGAATTAAGGACAATTTACTTTCCATTGCAAAAATAGTGGACAATAGATTTGATGTTATTTTTTCAAAGAAAATAGCTAGAATTGTAACAAAAGAGAATGAAACAGTTGCAATAGCTCAAGGACAAGGAGATAAGTTTATAATAAAGAATAAGTCATTCAACAATAAAACAATTAAACACACAATGAAGAAAACAAAAGACATTGCTAATACAACAACTAAACATTTAAGTAAACTTTGGCATAATTGACTTGGACATGTCAACTATCGCCATTTACAGACAATGTGCCATAGAAACATTGTAAACGATATGAACATAAAGAATATTAAAGAAAAACCATGTCAATCTTGTATCAAAAGAAAATGACAATACTACCTTATAAATCAACAAAAAATTATTACATATAGACCCATTAGTCCAATACAACCTAAATCCTTAGGAAAGGCACATTATATTTTAACAATAGTAGATGATTATAGTCAAAAAATATTCTCAAAGTTGATGAAGTATAAATCTAACATAAATAACAGAATAAAAAAAATTATAGTGGAACAAGAGTGACAGATGGAAACAGATAAAATGTATGTGCTGAGATAATGAAGGAGAATTTATCAGAAATCAATTAAAAATTTTCCTTATTAAAAAAGAAATAAAACTCGAGCTAACTATGTTTTATTCACCACAAAGTAATGGCATTGCAGAGAAGGCTAACCATTCAATCATAAAATGTACAAGAACATTATTAGTAGACTCACAATTACCATACTATTTTTGAGGTGAATGTGTGCATACAGTGACACATATTCGTAATCTATGTATATCTAGAGCGCAAGGAAAGTGTCCAGAAGAAATATGGAGTAGAAGAATTCCTAGTATAAAATATCTAAAAAAAAATTTGATGTATAGCACATGTACTTATACCAAAGTTTCGTTGAACAAAGTTGAAGCCAAAAACAGAAATGGAGATTTTTCTAGGATATTCTACTAAACGAAAAGCCTATAGAATATACATGCCACAAACTAGTTACATTACTGAAGAAAGAAATGTTAAATTTGAAGAAAAAAAATATGGAGTTAATCTATTGAACCGAAAAATTAATGAACATAAGATAGAATCAGAATATACTGATTTGAACACAAATTTAGTAAAAACAAAACCAAATGTTACAATGGAAAATGATGAAGAATTAAACAATGAAGATACAGAAAATCAAAACATAAATCACAAACATAACATTGTAACAGAAAAGGAAAATGAATTAGAAGATGAACAAATAATGTTACAAAGAGGAAGGCTATTAGAATCTACAAAAAAAATTGTGGCAGAAGGAAAGAAGAAAAAGAAAGAAGAGAGGAAGAAGAAGAAGAAAGAAAGGAAGAAGAAGAAAGAAAAGTTGCAGATAAAGCAAAAGGGTTGAGACAGTCTGCACAACTTAGACAAAAACAGGAAGCATTAGAAAGTAGTTGATTAGTAACACTGAAAACTTGTAAAGAAGCCATGAAGTTGCCTGAAAAAACAAAAAGGCAAGAAGCAATAAATGAAGAAATTAAATTCATAGCAGAACATGATGTATGGAAAATAGTTCCGTTACCAATAGGTAAAAACCTATCATGTGTAAATGGGTATTTAGAATAAAGACAAACTCAGAAGGAAAAGTGGATTGTTTTAAAGCAAGATTAGTAGAAATTGGTTGTAGTCAGCATCCTGGAATCGATGTTAATGACTTTTTCACCTGTGTTAAAATTAAAGACGTTAAGATTATTATTTTTTTCTTAGCAGCTAAAAATGAACTTCATTTGGAACAACATGATGTCAAAACTGCCTATCTACATGGGGATTTACAAAAAGAAGTATATAAGTAGCAATCTCGAGCCTATGAAATAGAAGATTTAAACAATGTTTGTAGATTACAAAGAAGTTTATATGGGTTAAAACAATTGGAACAACAATAGAATGAAAAGTTTCACACCGAGTTACTGATAGCTGCGCTCAAACAATCTAAATTTGACCTTTGTCTATATTACATACGAAAGGGCAAAGAATTTTTATATTTAGAGATACACATAGATGATATAATATCACTCACTTCATCAAATATGATTGTAAAGAGTAGGTGCATTCAATCTCTAGAAGTCATTTTGACTTCTACTTAGATGATTTCTACAAGTGACTTTTAGAAGTCACTCTTGATTGAACTCACTTAAAACAATTCAAAAGTGAGCATGTGCAATTTGTAAATGCACAACTACACAACTGTAATACAAGCTGTTTGAAACCTATAACATATTTTAATATTGAACAAGTTTATCAGTACTACAACTAAAAAAACTGAAGCAAATAAGAAAAAATATATTATAAAAACAAGGCAATTTAAAATTAAAAGTATATGTGAAATTGTCCATGTAGAAATATCCGTGTAGAATTGTCCATGTAGAAATGTCCGTGTATATATGTTCGTTTAATGCTGAAATAAACATTAAAATCAGTTGTTACCAACTAATAAACAAAAATAATTAAATAAATAAATCAACAATAAATCAAAGAATTATAAAAAGATGTCTTTAAAAATGTCTGGATGAAAATAGATCAAGGAACAAAATGGCGGCTTGAAACAGTCGCACACCTGATAATGCGCATGTGCACAACACACAAGTCATTTGTAGAAGTGACAGAAGTCATTCCTATTTGACTTCTCCTTCATTCACTTCTTTGACTTTCCCTAATCTCACTTCTCACAGTTATGGCAATGAGAAGTCAGATAAGTTAAAGAAGTCATTTTGACTTCTAGAGATTGAATGCACCTATTGTTATAAATAAATTAAATAAAGAAATTGGCATAGTCAACATGGGTAAACTAAAACTTTAGAGTTGAACAAGAGCCAAACAGAATAATTGCTCATCAAAGAAAGTATATAAGCAAAATACTAGAGAAGTATAACATGGCAGATTGTAACCCAGCAAAAACACTAATGGATATTAATCAAAAGTTGTATGAGTATAAAGATAGTGAAATGGCAAATCAGAGTAAATACCAAGAAATGATAGGTGCATTAATGTACTTTGCTACAGGGACCTGTCCTGATATTAGTTATGCTCTAAGTGCATTATCACAATTTAACAATGCACCACGTGTAATGCATTGGACTGTTTTAAAACGACTACTGAGATATGTTAAAAAAACACAAGATAGATGTTTAACATACACTAAAAAAAGAAGTGATCTACAGTACATGCGTATGCAGATGCATCATGGGATTCAACAGAAAATGTTTTGTAATTAAAGATGGAAATGCGTTAATAAACTGGAAAGGTAATAAACAAAGAAGCTTTTCACTTTCATCATCCGAAAGTGAGCTAAATGCAATCATAGAAGCACTAAAAAAATTAAAATAGACAAAGCTTTTTAAAGAAGAATTAAGTGGTCAAATAGTCAAGAATCAAATACCAATTATATACAATGATAATATGAGTACAATTCAAATGCTGAGAAGTGGGAATCAAAAAATGAGAACAAAATTATTAAACAGGAAATGTGTATACACAAAAGAAGAAATGGTACAATTAAATATAGAAATAAAACATTTACCAGGAAAAGAAATGCAAGCTGATTTTTTAACAAAATCTTTGGGAAGACAAAAGTTTGAAAAATACTTGCAAGATTTAAATATAATACTATGATTGATTACAGAAGTTTAAATATATTAATGTAATCAATGGGAATGTTGTTAAAGTTTATTATTATTACAATATTATATTTGTTGTTGCCATGTTTACTGCTTATTGTTACATACAAGATGTTGTATATGTTCTTGTTATGGATTAAACATTTTTGTGTTGAATTTAACTATCCAAGTTAATTTCCACTAACAACTGTCAGCCATTTCAGTGTTTAAATGAATAAATGTAGTCAGAGAAAACACTTATTTTCAATCTCTTACTGTATGTCTCCGTTTAACTTCTGATAACTCTAGAACCTCAGTAGCCAAATGTTTGAAACCTTTACTTTGTTGAGTAGTTGAGATTGTAATTTTTATCTTTTTTGAAGTTTTCTTCTCATGACATTCATATTAGTTTATTGCTCACAACTAATTTAGTTGTCTCAATGTGGTCATCTCTCAGTGGCTTTGAAAATTGTGGCATCACCATGTAACTGTCACATCACTGAACTTTGCAATTGTCTCTGTAATCTGACCTCGTGACATCACTTGCTCTTGACTTATCATTACACAACTGAGATTTCTTTTGGTCACATTCATCTAAACCATGTTTCAGATTAGGTTTTTTTCTTTCTACCAGACTTGTGTGTTTAGATGTTTTCTGTTTTTTCCCATGCATTTATTGGATATTTTAGCACATTGTTCTTCATTAAAAATTAATTCCATTTTTTCATTTTCTTTTACTATTAACTCTATATAATCTTCCCCTAATTTCTAATTATGTATCTTTTTAAATATAAATTAATTGAAAATGTTTTCCTTTAGAGTTATTATTGTAACTTCTTAATAACTCTTATATTCCATTGTCTTTTAATTTAAGTTGTTTTAATTGCAATTACTGTGTAATCTCATACTATCAAAATTTATTGGTAATGAGATATTCAAATGAGATTTGAATAATTTTTTTCCTCTTATGTCTTGACTTTTTTTTATAAAAATTGCTATTCTTTCTAAGGACCTGAATTATAATAACAAATAAATTTCACTCACTGTTTCAATTGGAATATTTGAATTGTCATCGACTTTAAAGTAGTTCTCAATTACTTCGCCTAAATGGGCGCTCAGTATGCCACCTGACGCTACTTACTTTAAGTCTTTCTCAACTATTATTCGCAGCCAAATGAATACACTATTTCTCTCAAATAATTAACATTTGATTTGAAATTATTGTAGAAGTACAGTATTAAATTTTACTTGAAATGTATTTGTTTGAAGAACTTATTTAAGTTAAGTTTGATTATGTAACAGCTATTTTTTCAAATTTATTTACTTGTTTAGCTGTAGTAATAAGAAGGATTTCATACTTAGCTAAGCGTTTAGGATAATTCTTGCAGATATGTCCTGTTTTTTGACAATAATAACAAATAATTTATTTATTTCACTAGACATTAAATTGTCTGTTATTAAATGTTTTATTGTGGTTTCAAGTATTCCATTGTTTGAAGTTAAGTAAACTTGATCTTCTTGTTTAATTTGTTGATTCAAATCAACAGTGGAAATGGTTGGTAACTTTGTATGATCCATTGATGCAGTAACAGGTGAATTATTCTCTAATGGAGATTGAATGAGAGGTGGTGCTATGGCTATGAACAATCAAGACTTGTAAATGGAATTGTAAAGCCATATTTACCCCTTGTTGTTGTGTATCGATGTTAGAAGCAAAAGGTTGAATTGGGTTAAGTTTCTGTTGTGACATAACTCCATGGTTATTATTATTTTCAAAAATTTGCATAATGGGTTGGCTTTGATTTTTCATTTCCTAGCATTAATAGGACAGGCTTTCTGATTATTTGATAACTGCAAAGAGAATTTAAAATTTTAACTTGTAAAATAATATTAAAGTTTTCTCATAAGAGAGCTATAATACTACATTAAATAAATAATCTAGAGCACACTTGTTTACAAAGTAACATTGCTAGAATAATCAGGAGTTATGTAATTATTTCATTGTATTATATTTCTTATGAGAACTAATACCAGATCAAGAATTTAGAATCTCTTACAGACCATGTTATATATTTTGTTTTGATTTCATAAGAAACTGTGACATTAACAATTCTAATAAGAGAAATTAATGTTTCTTCTATGTATACTTTCTGTTTAAATTTATTGTTGTGTGTGTATTATTATTCAGTCAGAATCAAAAATGTTTTTCTCTTTGAGAAATAACATTAACTTTAAACAATGTGTATTTGAAAAAAAACGTCGATTTTCTCATTGACAAAATAATGCAGTGTTAGAATATTTTCTCTTTGAGAAAGCAAACTGAAAAGTATTTCTTCTTTTGAGAAGTCATTCTTCTTTTGAGAAGTCAAATCTGAAATAAATTAATGATTTTCTTAGAGAAATCAAGATTAGTTTTCATGCGGGAAATGGACAGAGTTTGGTTTAGCAAATGCCATATGAGTAGTGGGATGGAGCAAAAGTTCTCTGCTCTATTTATACAAAAATAGAGAGCAAAAAGAGAAAACAATTTCTCATTGGTAATTAAAAAGAGAAAACTCTTTTTAATTGGATCAAGTCATTAATTGACTTGAGGGGTGGAGCTAAGCTAAAACCAGAGCAAAAAGTTCTTAAGTGCCAAATTGCTTAACTAAAATTTGGCTTGTCCCATCACAATGTCAGGAATAGGTTATTCATCTTTGTCCATTACTTTTCTCCATAATGCTTTTCCCTTAAGAATTATTTCAACTCAACTCTTCTATAATGGATAGTTTTTACCATGTAATGGCTCAACTCCATTACATATTCTCTTATTTTGCCACCATATTGGATTTGTTTAAAAATGGACAAAATATAGCTTACTTTTATAAAATTCTCTCCCAAATAATTTGTGATTTCACTCAGATCACTAATATGAAACTAGTTCTATAATATAACAATCAGTTTAACTCATGTTTTATTAAAATTCTTTGTTTTTAAGCTGTTATGGCAACTTCTCTTAGTGTTGATGTGTGATTCAATCTTATTTTTTGCTCTATTTTTGGATTTTTAAGCTTTGAAATCACAGGAAATACAACTTACTGTCTTAGTTTCTTTTTTTAAGTTTATCTTTCATTCACTATTTCTTTACTACGCACTATTTTTTCACTTCTTTTTATTACTCTCTTTTTCTTCAATAAGTTTCACTTTTTGTTTTGTTGGCAACCATGCTCTGCTATCATGTTGAATTTGTAACTAATCCACTCAAGCTATAAATATTCACAGAATGAAGTTCACTTAGATAATTCATAGAATATATAGGTTGAATGTTTACTCATTGGTTACAAGTTGCAAACTCATTAGAGGGTTAAAAAAACATAACATAATACAGTACCAGTGACTTCCTCTAATGTCAGTTTTACAAACAATAATAATTCAAAATTATATTTCAACAAGTTTTTCAATATTAAGAAATTTCCTTTGGCTTAATTCATATCTTAATCAGGTTTACTAATCTAAAGAAAACTTTCATGGCATTATGGACATTAAACATAATATAGATAGATTTTCCAAGACTAGATACAAAATTCCATTACAATTTATAACTTAAAAATAAAATAAAAAAATCAAATTTTTCTCTTTATCAGTATTGAAAATTCAATACTCATTACATTCATATTATTACACATTAATATTTTAAAATACCAGTAAAGAATTGATTGTAATGGCTTACAGATGTCAAGTAAACTAGAAATCGGGATCACATGAATGTAATGAGTATTAAATTTTCAATATTTATAAAAAGAAAAAATTGATTTTTTTATTTTATTTTTAAGTTATAAATTGTAATGGTTGATTAATAAAAAAAAGATGCTTGATTATCCAAAATCTTTAAGTAATCTTAGTAAATTAAATAAGAAAAATAAGAAAGCTTTAAATAATATTTCCGATTATTTAGAGACCAACAGTCTTTTTGCTACAATTGGTGAATCCCCCACAAAACAATCTTATATAACTCATATAAGATTGATTATATAAGAAGTGTTTCAAGAATTTTATGACTATTCTTGAAGACACTTCTTATATGATCACATAAATTCTTATAAAAAAATTACAAAACATCTTATAAGAAAAAATTTCTTCTTATAAGAAAATGTTCAAGCATCCTTACAAAACTAATTCTTTATAATTTTCTTAAATATTATGTATATTTCCTTCTTTCCAATGAACAAGGAAATAAGATCGAGTCATTTTTAAACCCAGATAATTTTTTTGTTTCAATAATCACATGAAACAAAAAATAATAGAATAGCAATTTATTAATATCAGATGCCTAAGATTTACACATTTAATTTAATATTTTGTAATAAAAAATAAAAAGTAAAAATACCTGTATTGAAAGTGGTTGCATTAATGTGAAGTCAGTTCCTGCTTGCTATGTATTGATCCTTATTAATACATGTATATTTTAGTTGGATTGGAAAGGATTGTGTAGATTGCATGGAAGTCTTAACAGTGTGTTTATTAGTCATGTTGGATACAGGAAGTGTTCAAGGTGTGACCTGATTGGTTGTTAGTGTAAGTTGTTAAAATAAGGAATGCTGGTGGTTATTGCAGTATAATTTTAGTAAGCTATATTTTTCCATTTATGTAACCAATTGTTTTAATTTAATTTAATTTTGATTTGTTTGTTCAAAACAAGTTAATTCGCTAACAATCTTTTAAAAAATAATTTAATTTGAATTAAAAATTTCGATTGTTAGGTATAACCTTAATGTATAGTCCTCTGTTTAAGCATAACATTAGTGTATTGTTTTCTGTTTAGACTCATGTAAACATATTCTGTTTATAAGAATAAATAGTGTGACATATAAAAAGATGTGAATTATTCTTATAAGAATTGAAGTTATAAGAATAAATAATTTGTCATATAAGAAGATGTGAATTATTCTTATAAGAATTGAAGTTATAAGAATAAATAATTTGTCATATAAGAAGATGTGAATTATTCTTATAAGAATTGAAGTTATAAGAATAAATAATGTGTCATATAAGATGTGAATTATTCTTATAAGAATTTAAGCTTGTAAGAAAAAGATATATGATCATATAAGAACACAAATTCTTATATGATCATAGGCTGTATTTTTGCGTGGGATATATCATGATCTGGATCAAGGACTGTTTAATTTTGTTGCAGGGTCTGACTATAAAAAACTGAAATTTTTAAATTGAGTTTCCTGTAATTATATTATGAAATTGTTTAGTCCCAATTCAATTTATTTTCTTAAAGTTTAATAAAGCTAATAATTTTATATTAGTTTTATAAAATTAATAAATGTTTTTTAAAAACTTTTTTCATTGTTATTTATAATTAAGTTTAAATATAAAAATAATTAATTGAAATTTTTTTTTATTAATTATTGTCTGCTTAAGTGCGTGTGTTTATAAAAATTCAAAAATAAAACTAATTTATTTTATATTATAATTGTTTTTCTTTAAATTTAATATTTGATTTTTATCTTTATTACTACTTTGTCTATCAATATCCAAAAGCTTTTTTTTTTTAATGGACCATTTATAATGATTTAGGATGATTTAGGATGAAATCAGTCCATTCCTATGGAAAGTTTCAATTTGTGTCAATTGATTCGCTGGGTGGCGCCACCGACAGGTGGGCCGAGCATCTTGCTACTTTTTACATAGTCCTGTTGCCATCTGTATATTTCTTAATCTGTGCCAAAACCTCTCTGTAGTGAGGTAAGTATAAGCATAAAGGCTGGATGTTTAGCAAGACCATGGTGTCAGAATATCAGGTATAGAAACAACCCCTAAAATCATACATTTTTCCTGGCTAAGGATTGGTACTCTTGTCATATTTTATCACCATGTGGCGCTACTGGTTTTTAGGGTGATAATTCAAATTGAGGGCATAAGAAAGCACATGTTTGGAATTTATTTTTCATATATTGCTAATCAATTGTTTTTTTTCAATTTGGGGCTATTGTATTAAGTTTTTAAAGTATATCTTAATTGTTTTTTTAGTTACAAAATAAAATTTTAGTAAATTATAAACTTAAGGCTTAAAGCTTAATTAAAACCTAATTACAATCTAAAATGATAAAAAATATAGATCTATAGATTGATAATTGACTATTTTTAATTGTAAAGTAAATGAAGATAAAAAACCTACAATCACATTTTCAGAGTTTAAAAAAATATTCAAAAATAGTTTATTATCAGAGTTTAGTCCCCAATTGGAAGAACTAAAACTAAAACTAGATGGTTTCATTGAACACACAGAATGGGAATGTGATGATATCATTACATTAGAAGAAGACAACAGCCCTGAAGTAATTGATTATGTCATATGTTATATTTGTGGTTTTATTAGTAGAAGACTCCAAATTCACAAACTGTTATGTGTATGGATGCTCTGAAACAAAATTCTTCTATATCTGTTTACAAAAAAGTTGAACTTGTTAATTTTAGGACTATAGGTTATTTAACCCATCCAAATATAAACATGTTCTGCTTACTGAAGGATATAGAAAATTATTTTTCAACTCATGCTAATAATCCAAACATATATTTTGAAACAATTAATTGTTCTTAACAATTGCCAATTATCATTTCCATGTAATAATCATAAAGAAGAAATGACTTCTTTGATAATTCATTATTATATTTTATTAAGATGGAGACAATGTTAAAACAGTTAACTGTGAAATGGGGGAAAAAAACAAAAGTTCAAAGAAAATTGTCTAAATTGTACAGTGCATAATTTCATTTTTATTTAAATTAATTATAAATTGTTATTTAAAATTATTCAAATTAATTGTGAAGTCATTATTTAAAACTGTTTAAATATAAAAATATTTTAATTATAAAATGTGTATTTCTTATTGGAGAGGTTCTGCTAGCAGTTAAACTGCAACAGCAAGATTTAGCTCCTCCCACTAGTTGCAGTTGCAGTTGAGGTTGTGCTTTTGTTCTGCTAGAAGTTTAAAATTTTTAATAGCAAAAATTATTAAAAATTCAAAAATATTGTTAAAATTTGATTTAAATCTAATAAATAATTAAATCTTTTTAATAATTTTAATTTATTTAAAAAGATTTAATTATTTTTATATTATTCCCTATTGAAACCTAGACGTGGTTTTAACGTGTAGATCCCTCTCTACAAGTTGTAAACTGCAACAGTCAGGTGTACAACCTGAAGCTAAGCTCCGCCCACATGAGTCCCACACAAAAAGTATTGTTGCTTAGGTCTTTCTAGACGTTGCCGTTGCAGTTTGACTGCTAGCAGAACCTCTCTATTATTGTATTCTTACTGCTACAGTATGCCATAACAGAATTTCAATCCTAAAGCATACTAGCACCGTCTATTGACAAGAAATGGCTAAAGTAGCCAAAAATTTTACGACCATTTCTACACCTGATATTCTAACACTGTGAGCAAGACATGTCTACTAAAGCCAAAGATTGTGAAATACCAGATAAAGCATTCAAAATTTTATTTGCAATATAATCTGAATGCAACAGATTTAACCAAACTAATATCCATTATAGATTGACTTACAAATTCATCCGAAAATTAAAAAAATCAAACTGAACTAAAAATTAACCAAAAACAAAAAAAATAATTAAAACTTGAAAATTAAAAAACGGAATTCTTTACAATCGCTTTTATTTATTGTAACATAAGTATCGTAACAATCGTTAAGACTTCTTAAAATTTGAGAATTTATTTGCATGGTATCCAGAAGTTGATTTATGTTTAAAATATGTCGGAGAAGCTTCGTAAAGCCATTCTGCATCCACTGCACACAGGCCCCTGATAATCAAATGATAAAACAATTAATAAAATTAAGAACTAAAAATCATTCAAAAAATATAAAATTACCTCATGTATGTTTTGGCCGTTTGTACAAGTTCACTGTAGATGACATAACTTGGTTTTGTGTTATTAAATAAACTAGATAGTGGATGGATGAATACTATCTGTCGTTTAGACAACTGAAATAAAAACTCATTATTAATATTTAAGAATACACATTAATTAACAATGTATCTTACAGTTAAATAATCTTGTGATGGTTGTAATTCAGCAGAATTCATAAATAATCCTTGAGCAAAACATCGCCTATTAATAAATGAATTTAAATAAGTTAATTATTACTTTTCTAATTCAATTTGTAATGTTTTGTAATTTTACCTAACAACAGATAAATCAGATCCACATGATTGACGTGTTATTCCAGATCTAATACATAAATCCATTAATTGCTTTCTAATATCATCAGCCATTTTTAAATTTCGAGAAAGCAGAAAATGTTCCTGACACCAATTTTTCTTATCATTTACTTTTAAATACGTTTGAAATATTTTAAGCAGTGTCATTAAGTCTCCATCTTCAGACATAAATTTTTTCCTCGCAGCTGCAGCTTCGTCTTTTTTAAACGTTGGATCACAAGTAATTTGATCTCCAGACATTAATGCAATTATAGTTACTACCTCATCGGTACAACCCAATTCTTTTGACGAAAGAATAATCTTAGCTAAACATGGATCAACTGGAAAACTGGCCATTAATTTGCCAATGTGTGTCAACTGTAAATTTTTTTTTCAAAAATTATGTTTAATTAAATTGGTTTTAATTTTATTGTCATCATTTTTTCTTACTTTTACTTGATTCGCAGACTTCTCAATTGCCCCTAACAAATGTAATTGATCCAGTGCATTGGTAATCGCTTCTGGTGTTGGTTTATCCATAAAATCAAATTTTTGTGGATCTTCAATTCCCAAAACGAGTAACTGTAACACAACACTGGATAATCGACACCTCTGAATTTCAGGTGAAGGGGTCTCAAAAAATGAAAAAAATTGTGACTCGGTGTAAAGTCGATAACAGATGCCACTATCAAAAAGAATTTAAAGAGAACTGTAAAAATTTTCATAAAACTATTAATAAAAAGCTTACCTGCTCTCTCGACCCGCTCTACCTGCTCTTTGCCATGCTTGAGCTTTAGATATTTTTTGTACTTTCAACAAATCCAGACCAGTTACTGGTGAAAAAAACCTCATTTTCACAAATCCTGAATCCACCACATATTTAACTCCATTTAAAGTAATTGAAGTTTCTGCTACATTTGTCGCAACAATAACACGCCTTACACCCTAAAATTAAAAAAGGAAAGACATATTAAAAAAGGAAATTCAAATAATTAGATTTGAAAATTGTTTATGCATACTGGTGCAGCAGTTTGAAAAGCGACTAACTGTTGTGCTGCTGGCATTGATGCAAAAAGTGGAATGACTTGAATTGGTGGAACATCACTTGGTAATAATCGTGCTATTTCTCTTATAAATTTAGTCACTGAATTGATTTCATCTTGTCCCGTTAAGAAAACGAGAATATCACCACTATTTTAAAATTTTAAAAATATAAATATAAATAAATAAATATTAAAATGTAAAGTTAAATTTAAAAAATTCTCAATTTACGGTAATGGTTGATCTTGATGAATTTGAAAAACAGTAACTAACGATGAAAATAAATAATCCGACTGAGTCTCTTTTGCGTACATTATCTGAACTGGATACTGCCTTCCTTCAAGATATAATACAGGTGCGTTGTTGAAATAAGATGAAAAAGAATCTGCATCCATTGTAGCTGACATAACAATAATCTATTTTTTTAAAAAAATCATTAATAAATTAAATAATAAAAATATTAAATTAAAATTGTACCTTTAATTGTTTACAAAGCTTTCGTTTCCTTTCATTTTGAGCATTTTTTACAATTCCAAACAAAACATCAGTTTGAACCGTTCGTTCATGAGCTTCGTCTAATATTATAACTGAATATCTGCAAATAAATAAATAATTTTATTTTATTTTATTTTATTTTATTTTATTTACAATATTTTCATTCTTACTTCATCAAAAGCGGATCTAATAAAGCTTCTCGTAATAACATTCCATCAGTCATAAATTTTAATTTGGTTTGTGGCGATGTCACATCATCAAATCGAACACAATATCCAACCTAAAATGTATTCAATTAATAAAAACTGATGATCATAGGCCAATTTATCAACTCACAAGTGCTCCTTGCATAGTGTTGACTTCAAAAGCAACTCGTTTGGCAACTGTAATTGCAGCAATTCTTCTTGGCTATAATGGGAAAAAATATTTACTTTTTATTTACATGTCACACTTATGTTTACATTCATAAAAATATTTACTTGGGTGATAGCAATCGTTCCATAGTTGTAGTTCTTGCTTTCAAATAAATATTGAGGAATTTGAGTTGTTTTCCCGCTACCGGTTTCACCGATAATTATTACTGTAGGATGACTTTCTATTTCTTGTAACAATCGATGTCTGACTGCAAAGGTGGGTAGCTGTCGTCTGTGTCTGGCAACTTCGTCTTGATTTCTTGGTCGTGGTCCGCCGTTTGTTTTTAATAAATCTTTCGAAAATTTCATTCGTTTGTTATAATTAGGTGAATTGTTGTTTTGCATTTTGTGATTTGTAAGTTCACGATATTTTTTTTATGTGAAATAGACTAAGATGTTTAGACTGCAAAATCTATTAAATAAACTCACGTGGCATGGTTGCCGCTGCCATTTTTGATTTCATAATTTTGCCACTAGAGCTCGCACTAGTTATAATTCAGCATTTTCAAAAAAATAATAAATCATTTTAATTGTTATATAATAAAAAGAAACTATATTTTATTTACTTCTGTTATTAAAAATATAACACAGAAAATAACCAGTAACACAAGCATAATAATGATAATAATGCAAATAAAAATATTCATATAATAATTAAACTTACTGTTATATAAATTCCATATAAATTCAAACTTAACTTTTAATGTCAGCCAATTGCAGTAAAAAAAATACATTTCACCTTAAGTAAAAAAACTACCCTGTATTTTCTCATCATAATATTTTTATCACTTAATGCATGGCAAATACGACAAAAAACAGACCTTAGTTTGTCATTTTGTTATTTTTTTATGCATTTTAGTTTCAAGTTTCTTAAACCATGCCTCAGTTATTGTTATTTATGTACTTTCTACGCTTAAAATATGAAAATGGAGAAAATGCCAGAAATTCTAAACATGCAATAAAAAAGAAATTCACATTTGACACTTTAACATGCACCTACGAGATGGCAGCACAAGTCGAAACCATTACAGTTTCGTTTTTCAGGTAAATAGATAAATCAAATTAATTCAAATTATTTCAAACATAAACATTTTAATTAATTTTCAAAACAAACAAATAAATCTAAACTTAAGCATTCCATAATCGTTTTTTAAATAGAAAATTTTTCAAAACGTAAATTAAATCAACATTTTATTTGAAAACTATTTAAAAATTTAGTAAAATTTGTTAATTTTCAAATAGGTAAAATTAAACAATAAATATTTCCTGCATTTGGTAAACCATTTGTGCTAAAAGCGCCACTTGTGTCAGCATCTGAGTTTCGCCCATCGCAGCCATGATGTTATCATAGTTGTTACAGTGAATGACAACTTTTACAACCCACAAATGCCGAAATTGGTTACTAAACTAACAACACTTCGGCATTTGAGAGTAAGTGCTCAACTCCACATGCCCTTTGAGACTTAACATCAAACAAGATCTTTTGGTGTAAAATAATAAAACAAAAACTAAAAACAACAACAACAAAACTTGTGCAACAAATTTATCCAAATGCAATTGCAACATCAACACATGTGCAACTATAAATGCCTTTATGTGCATTTACAAGAGCCAGATCATGTGGGTAGAAGATGGTATTTTAGTTTTTTGCTATGCTAGCACACTATAAAGTTGCCCTAAAAACCTTCCAACAGCAAAGTGCATTAAAGTGGGCCTGCATTGCATATATGACGTGGAGCTCGATTGCATTTTGAGACAGCTGTCAGCCTCCATAATAAAAATCAATGCGGTTTCGCTTTTCTGTCTTATGATATTTGCATCGAACTTCGGTAACACAATTACTAGTTGAGATATGATAAATTAAATAAATTTTCAAAATAATAAATATTACAAATCATTTTTGCAATGTTTTTATTGTATTATTATTATTATTTGTCAAAAAAAGTTGACATGTAGAAATAAACTTATAAATTACAGTTGAAAGAATGATAAAAAGCTTTCTGAATACGAAAAAATAATGATATTTTCGAGCTTTCTTGAAACCAAATAACAAAAATTTGATGAAATATGTCAAAAATTGCCTTTTCTTTTTTGCAAAATATCAAAATTTGATGTAAAATGTCAAAACTAGCTGTTTTTCGGTGAGGAGTTGTATCAAAATTTGATGTTCTTATAATAAAAACATTTCAATGTTTTTACAGGTTCAAAGAAAACATACTTTCATTTTTATTATTATTTTTACCATAAATTACGAAATTCATGCTTCACTAAATTTTATTGTATAATTTTTCAAAAAAATTCTTCCATTTTTCAGTAGTATTTAATAATTACTGTACTTTAAAACACCCTTCATTTGCATACTCATCACAGTCCCTCATTAAATACTTGCTATATTCTGCGAATCGATTTCTGCACTGTATAATGACAAAAAAACTACAAAAGAGTCGTCGAAAACTGTCCTTTAATTCTTAGCAAATAATTAGCAATTTTTTTCTAACGAAGAAGACGATGCGCAAAGTAGTTAAGAGTTTTAGTATCCTTATAAATAGGAGAAAGAAAAAACGATATACCGAAAAAACAGAGATACGGTATATTATATATATATATGTAAAACTAAATGGGGTACTAAAACAGTAAATGGCGAGACTGCAGTGGAATAAAATAGAGATGAAAAAATGATAGAGTAAACTTGTCGACGTATTTGCCGTCATTTGACTTGCAAATTTCCCGGTGGATCAAAATCCTATTTCTCACTTCTTTCTCGCATACATGCGGACGATTGAGCTAATATTTGGTAAAGAAAAGAGAATGGAAAAATAAAAAAAGGCCAATATTATTAATTTAAACAAGGTGGTCGCGGGAGATTTTCTTCAAAATTTGTTTTCTCAAAATGTATTTTTATTGAACTCATTTTTTAAATAAAATAATTTAAAAAAAAAAAATTCTAAAAATACACTTTTTATTTTTGTATACATTTTTTATTCGTTTAAGTATATCCATATATTAAAGAAAAAGATAAAAGAAAACATTACATTTTAAAAATTCAAGAAAAAGGAATTTTTTTGGCGGTATTCATCAGTTTTTTCACTCAATTACAACTTCCTATTTAAAGCGAATATTTCAAAGAACGGAAATGTAATTGAATCAATTGAATTGAATTTGAAATTCGCACAATTAAAAAAATATTTAACTTTAATATTTAAAGCAATAAAAGCGTTAAATCAGATGAAACGCTGGAGATAAAGAGTTTTATTTCACTGACAGAATCAAATTGACCCCAATTTATCAATAAATCTCAGGTTTTCTCGTGCAAATCTAACCTAAACGTTTGCCTATAAGCAGGCAATAGTGTTGTATAGCAAAAGCGTGTAAGCAAAAGGAGGTTTAAAGACTAAACTTTCAAGTCAACAGCTGCTACCAAAGCAATTTTATTTTTTTGTTTACATTTTCTAAGCTCACGTTTCTTAGCTGGATAAATTTTAGCAAACAAAGCACACCGTTGCAAACATTCAAACATTGAAATCCTCCTTTTATAGACATGGGGACCACCTACAATGTTTGCCTTTAAATCCATCGAGCACAACCAACTTTAGCTTTAACGAGGCCCGTTGCTGCCTCTTAAGCTTCTTGTTAATAACTTCCTGTAACGTCTTAAAACATTTTGCGGCTTCGCTAGTTGCCCAGCGAGACATATATTGGAGCTGAAACGGCTGCTTTAGCAACAAAATTGAAATCAATAATGGCGGCCCTCTACCGACAACAAAAGTTTCTCCGTGTTAACCCGGTCATTTGAGGGGGATAACAGGGCTCCCTAAAGAGCGCCCTTATGATGCAGTGTTGCCACCAAACCCCCCACCAACCAACAACAAACTATAACGAACAAAATGTTTACTCTTTTCACTCTGATATTTTCCTAAATTAATGTGTAATGATTCATCCTTTCACTGTCAATTGAATAATAGATAAGACTTCATTTACCTCCAAGTTGTTGACAGTAAAGAAAGGGTTAGAAACTTTTAACACTGCTTATTAATTAGGCGTGCACAATTTATAAACTTAAATTACTTTTCTTTATTCACTTTTAATTTGCACCTTCTTTTCATTATATTTCACGCATCGATCTTCATTTTATATAATTGTAGGTTACGCACTTGTTGTAGGTATCTAACAAAAACTCTTCCTCTATATTTATACAAATAAATGAGTCCTTCTCTTTAATTCCAACTTATTTACATTTAATTATTTTAAGAATTTCAATTTGTTTAAAGAAAAAAATTTCAGTTTTAAACATTTCAATTCAAAATTTAATTTATTTATGTTTGTTGCTATGCACAATTGTGCATTATTATTGCATTTTACACATTTTCTGGTTTAAGAGAAAAGCAACAAACCAATCACATTTTTCAACTCTTGTACAATGTAATTGATACTTAAAAGAATATAGAAAAAAATCATCATAAAAATATTACTATGTCAGCATAAGAATCAAGAATTAAGTTACTTTAAGTGGTAAGAAGATTTTATAGCTGTATACTCATTGACCTTTTCCTCTAATACCAAAAGACATAACCATATAAATAAAGATGTAGCATAATTTACATTCTTCGTTAATGAAAATAAAAAGTGGACTGCAAAAATGTTGACTTATATTTAAATTTAAAATATAAAATGCTTTAATAAGAAGTTTCGCTGCAATAAAACTTTTCATGAAAACATAAATTATTAATTGAGTTGTTTTAAACATCAGATTAAGCTTAAGTATTGAAGTTGTGCTTGCGTTATGTTATATAAACGTATTCAATTAGTCAAATTAACTGAATGTACTGTATATAAAATGTAATAATTAACAGCAATGTTCAAGTTTTCACTAATATTTAATTTAAAGCAATGTAATCAGCGAAAACATGTTTTCTCAACAGGACGTTACGTGAAAAATGTCATCAAAAACACATAAACAGATTTTCAAATAAGCAACTCTTGCGGCTGTTTATGAGACTATTTTTCTGTTTATCTTGTTTTTAGCATTTGATAAGTAGCAGCCATTTTGGATTCTGTTAGATCCCTTCAGGGTACTTGATTATAATTTAATTTCAGCTGTTCAAAACAAAAATAAAATAAGTTGATGTCGTGTAAACACTCATTTAAACGATTTCAATTGTTTTCGTAATTGAAAGTAAAACGGTTTGATTTGTTTTTCACATTGTTAAAGCGATTCGAAAGTAGATTGCAAATTATTTACTAGACAATAAATTTAGTTTTAAAATTTAAATATCTTTTTTATGATTCTTATTTATATGCAACTTTAAGAGGAATTGAATAAATAAATTTTATCTTTTTGTTGAAGTTTTATTAAATTCTCGCTTTTTTCATCACTGTGTATGTTGTGTTCGAGAGTTGTTAGGAAATAAAGCACAAGAGCGTTAGGCTAACACCTCTTAATCGTAGCAAAGAAGTGGGTGAAATTGGGTTAACCTCAAGATACAAAGTGATTTTTATATAAGGTTCATGTTATCATCACTTAAGTAATTTAAATATTTGCTACGTGTGAACCACGATCATCATTAATAATTACTAAAACAAAGAAAAGGCTTAATTAAAAGTTATCAAAAATTTGTTGTAGTAAAAAAATTTTAACTTATTATTTTGTTTATCTAGCGAATTTCACTTTTCTCATCTCACTAGTGATTTAAAGTAGCGGAACAAAGCCAATTCCATTATTCCATAAACAACAAATTTAATCCTTAATTATACAGTATTTTTTTTTCTTTTCCATCTAAAAGTCGACCATGTAATAAACAACAAATCTATAAAATGAAAAATTCTTTTTTATTTTTTAAACACATTTCTATTATCCTTGCTCTCCTAAATTTATTCATACTAATTAATTTTCTTCCCCCAACGGGCGAAAGTGGAAACGACAGACAACTTCCTATAGAGGACCACAAAAACTAGGATGCAATCAGCCAAGCAATGCACTGCAATTTCAAGTTGCGCGAGAACAGCGCCACCCCACCATTATTTTACGAGGCTATTAGGCTTAATTGATGAGGGAACCTGCTTCCCATTTGCCTCAAGCTATTATGAATGGATTTAGCTTGTTAATTGTCCGCAATGGCGTAAATATTGCGTGGTTCCTGCTAACTGACGCTTGAATAGTGTGTAACCGTTATAAGGATTCAGAGTCCCTAACAATTACTTCCGGTCACGTTTAAATCCAGGGTGACAACCGCTCTACTTTATGGAGCGAGTAATTTCGAGGTTGGGTCAAATCAAACATCGAAGGATGGTCAAGTTTGTTTGACATTTGATCATCGATATTACGTTTTAAATATAATTAGTGACTTTTCAAATTTTAATCAGAATGATTATGCGGCTTGCGTTATGGTTACGATGATGAATTGCCATTTTAGATAACGAGCTCATAATCGAATTATTTTTAGAAATTTCTATCAATATTTCAATCTTTTGATATTTTATTAATCAAATGTTTTATAAAATTCCATTTCAACTATGTGTTTAACAATAAAGATTGGTTTTTATTTTTAAATTATTTAATATTTAAATTATTTAATATTTAAATTATTTGGAGAATTTGGAAAAAGGTAAAGCTTTCAAGTAAAAGGAATGTTTAAATTTAATTATAGTGCCAGCGCTATTTTTATTTACTGTTTTTAATCTAATTTAATTTAAATTAAATGTATAAATTGTGATGGAAGAAATTTTATTTGCTGTATAAATATCTAAAGGTGAATTATACTTTAAAAAAAAATTATTCTTCATTTATCGTGAGTATTTCATTAATTAGCTAATTAAAATTCGAAAATCGGTGTTTTGAAACCATAAAAGAAAACAAAGCAGATGATGGCGATAAAGACGATATTAAAGCGTATTATCTGTAATTAGTAAACATCAATACTATTAAACGTTCCAGAAATAAGCAATAACTTGCATAATTTGATGTTGAAAGATAAATTCTTAGTAATATTAGCAGTCAAGGTAATGCAACTCAATGTCAAAATCCGATAAAATCAAAGGTCAAAAATAGATTTAAAATAGTTCCTTTATGCTTTAGAATAACTCTGATTTGTGTACAGTCTTTTAAAGATACAAATTTGAAATTGGACAATTATTTTTTAAAAGAATTGAAGTGCACAAGAAACAATCCCATTATATCTAACCCTAAATTACGATATTTTAATCATGATATTTTACCCACAATTCACAGCACAACTGATACTAAATTGAAAAGGATTTCATAACAATCCTGGCAAATTCCGTACAGGATATTGTCACTCACTTGTCAGCAATATGTCAATAGTGTTTACAACGTTCAAAGTGGCCATTTTGAACAATTGTAACGCAACACTAGTTAGAAAATAAAAATCATTAAATTTAGTAAATAATTGAAAGTCGAAAGAGATTATAATTTATAAAGTTGAAATATCATAACATTTTAATTAAACTGTATCAGTCATAGAAATAACAAAATTTAATTATAACTTAAATAATTGACGTGAAATCTTTTCTGTTTATCAAACCCGGCCGAATCTACATGAATGTACATTAAATCAAATATTGCAGTGACTGGGATATTTTCATTTACCATTGCCCCTCATGTCTTCCGGTTGGACGGCGCCACTTAGTCGAGCCACTGGACACGAATGGAGATGGCGACGGACAAGAAGACGATTGTCAGCCATTGATACCTTTCACCTTATCGATTTTTATTGAAGAACCAAGGTCACTGACCTTTAGCTCGTTACAAGCAGTGACCAATAAAGTGTCAAATAAAAATGAGACACTCCATTAATATTTTTCGTTTTTAAGTTTAATATAAAAAGCGTTTCTACGGCAACATCAATCTAGAAAAAAAACACCAACAGCTTTTTCCGCTCCATCAACACCTGACCAATAAATCGTCGCACGAAGATTAACTACAATGTATGTACACTGCAAAATAAATATAACAATAAAAAACTATTTCCGAGCTAGGTTTCCATGGAAACTGAGATGCCAAGTGCGATTGAGCTTGCCTGCAAGGGGTGAGATGAAGATTTGAAACTGCGATGTAAAGGAGACCTGTGAGAGAACTCTCAAATCAATACCGAAGGAGGTTTGGAGATAAAAAAACATTTTTGTTTTGGTCTGTGTATTTATTGTTTTTTTTTTTTTTTTCTCTTTTTTGTTTAAAGTGAGAATGAGAGAGAAAAGGAAATTTTTGAGGTTTTTGATAATGACCCATTTTGTGAAGAATAATTAAGCCAGCAAAGCTTGGTTGGGTTGATTTTAAACTTAACTGTTATGAATATTGTATACGGCTCATCAGAGCCGCAATTGATTACACTTTTAAAAACCAGGCAAATGTAAACAGCTATTAACATCAACTCGGCACTCCAGTCAACAGCTAACAAAATGGAGATTGAGACATTTAGTTTTAGATGTGATCACGTCGTTCATTAATTTTTGTATTTTTTTGTTTACAATTGTAAATGTTTTTTTTTAAATAAGCGTAAATTAAAAGCTAGAAATTTGATAGGTTTAAAATTTTATTTTATTAAATGTATAATTTAGATAAAAATAATTTTTTTCTCATTATTTCATATTAATGATAGTAATCAGTGTTTTTACTCAGAGTTTAAAAATGAAGAAAGTTCTGCTCAAATGAAATCCCATTTTATTACACAAGAGACCTCATTTGTTAGTTTTTTCTTCAGTACAAAAAAATCAAATTTTTCCTTTACAGAAAACCTAATTATCATTTAAAATCTATAAAATAAGAATTACTCCATTTTTCCCCTTTAAATAAAACAAAAATTCGATATATTTTCCCCAGGTTTGAATCTCAATAACTAAATAAAACATTTAATCTAAAATTTACGATCGAAAAATTATACAAAACCAGATAACCCTAATCTTAATTCTCGACAAACTAAACGTTAAGAACTAAATAAAACGTCGTAAACACCAACTAAGATATCAGAGACAGTAGTCGTAAATCAATGTGACAACATCAAGATAATTTCAAACTGAAAAATAAAGAGTTAATTGCACAACTATGCTCGTAAAATATTTTAATGCGCACATTACACAAGATAAATAATTTAAACGCAAATCCAGATATAAATCAACAGAAAAATATATTGAAAACACGTTTAGATTTAAATCTAAGGTCAAAAAGTGACTCTCGCTACGCCTTTCTTTAACCGACAATGGCAAATAAAGTCACATCAAGTATTGAGCCAAGTGGATTTTCTCATTACCTAAAAGGAACTGAGCAATGTCCAAGAAATCTGTAAAACAGAAGGGTGTGGAGAAAAGGCGATTTTCTCGTGCCCAGTTGCAAGCACATAGTATAGTATAGCTCGAGTTTTTTTACGGCTCCCTAGTCTCGCATTGGCTGGCGACAAAATGAAATTGCACCTCGTGCCCAAACGCACCCATTACGGGTATCACAGTCGGACGAGTGGCGGGCCCAGGCGAGTCTCAGAGGCGCCAACGGCCAGTCATCTCCCAATACGGTTACATGGATGAACTAACTCGTTCCACTCAACAGATTCAACTAAAGGTCTGTGCGTTTCACTGCCCTCATATCAGCTTCACTCAGCTACACTTAGCCTCAACCTACCCCTCTCACAAACTCATGAAAGAATGGAAAGAGAAAAAAAAGTCCCACATTATCTAATTATCGTTTTGCCAGTAATAAATTATGTGAAGGTACCCGTTTTTGTTATCCCACTAAACGCCCTCTAGTGGCTAAATGAGACACTGAAACACCTTGTCTTAAAGATGAGATGCTTTCAATTTTTTTCTTTTCTTTTCAACTATTTCTGTTTTCAAATTGTTTGTTTTTTGTGTTAATTAATCATTTTTCTTTATATAATCTCTTTTCTTCATATAATCAAGTGGTAGCTATGTTATTGTCTTGAAGATATACATAAATTATTATTCAAGTAAGTCGAGGGCACTTCCTGTTGTCAGATTTGCATCCGAATGACTGTAGAAGCAAAGTACTGGTAATGAAGCAACAAGATATTTTTTCTATTCTTGTTTGGTGCATGCAATTGAATTAAAATGCATTAAATTACATAGATGGGTAATTTTGTTTATGGGTTCATAAATGTCATGTTTTTTATTATTTTTCAGCACTCTGCTTTGTTTTGCTTGTAATATTAGCTAAGTTTCAATTTTTAAAGTTGATTGAAAGTGCATTAGAGCACTCTATTAGCTTTTTGCTACACGATGCTTAAATCAATAGCAAAAAATTAAATGGATTCAATTTATTTATCTTTTTTTTACCGAACTTTTTTCTCTCTTTTTTGGGTAAATAAACCAAGAAATTGTTTTTTCTTAAACAAAATCAAAAGCTTTTATAATGAACACTTATTCCTTTTTATTTATAAATCCAGAATAGATTTATTTGAAAACTTGCAAATTGATACCTAGATAAATTGATAACTAGATAAATTGATAACTAGTCAACAACTTCATTTTTAAAGTTACATACAAGTTTTAAGCTAAGTAAACAACAAAGTTTAAAAGCATTTGTTTACCGTTCAGCAAAAAGTTGAACTAATTCAAAACTAAGAAATAAAGACAGTAATAAATATTAAAAGACTTGTAGTTAATAAATGAGTGCATAAATATTTGAAATGAAAAGTACATAAACAAGAGTTTACATTGTATACTTAGCAGTCTCTAGATGCTTCTTCGCATGCATCAACAAACCCTGAAATCGAAAGCAAACGTGAAATTAAATAAACTAATAGATGTCAGGTCTCTAAAACCCCTTTTCCTTCTCACCCATTATTACCACATTTTTATTCTCGATAAAACGACAAACTGCAAACTTGGCAACTTGTCACCTTCCAATTTTCCGCAAATTAACATTTCCACAGCACGGTTAATCGACATTTTCCCATCCTAGTCAGCTCCCGCTGGCGATAAAACACGTCACCGTTGATTCCTTAATTGTGCTCTAGACTGATTGCCTTCCTTTATATTTACTGACATCCCATACTTCTTTCATTTATTTGCAACCGACTCCCTAAGTGGCCGTCTTCAAAGGTGTGGTGTGCGCATGTGGAGGTGGAGACACGTGTTTCATTTCCCATGAGAGTCTGTCTGCAGTTTAAGATTGTGCCACCCAAGACAGAGGGCGCTTCGCTGGTCACCTGACCCTACAGTGCACCTCAGCCTTTTTGGTCATAAATTTTAAATTTTAAATCGGAAAAGCCTTTTCTATTCTTTTTTTCTTCTTGTCAAGTTCACATAGGTCGAAGATGCCATTACCTGGCTCATATTCCACACCCCACCACCCCATCCTCGCACTGTACTATCCAGAACCCCCTCACAGATTCAAATCAATGCTTAAATGTGTATAAGCTTTAAAAATATTTTTCAGAAATTTTTATTAAATATTTAAAAGAGGTCTTGTAATATTGGAACTTTAAGCCTATTATATTAACTTAGTAATAACTCGTTTTGAGTGAATCGCGGAAGCGGATAAATGGAGAATATAAAGGGTTATATTTTAATGAAAAGACTAATGGAATTATTATGTATACACTCGTGCCAAATTAAAATCGCTTTCATTAATATTACCGTATTCACGATATTATTTTTTTAGCTACAAAAAGAGAGGATCTGTGAATATATTTTTTTATCTTTTATTTTTTTTTGTAGAAATTTTTCTTTTTATTTTTCTTTTATTTTTTGTGGTTGGCTTGTTCTCTAAGAAGTATTTAGGCAATTCTCTATGGACTAGAGATTGTCCTTCCGTTTTCAAATAAAAGAAATAAGAAAAGTTTAACCACATAAATCTTTAAGTATGCTACATAAAATTCAGATTATGTCCCTTGCAATTCCCAACAAACCTTTAAAAAATTAAAAAATCAATTCAGGAGTAACGTACATTTTCAATTTGAATTATTCAAACATATCCGACCTACTTAATATATGGGTGCATGTTTAATTGAAGAAAAAAATATTTAATCTATTTAAATATGTTTAAAAAAATTACATTTTAGAACATCTTTATATACATTTCTTTAAAAAACTTCAAACAATGATTCAATATTATTATTTATTGTTTTATTTTTATTATTTACTTTTTATTATTTGATCAAACCTTCTACAAAGAAATATATTTATAAATCTTCACCGCGAAACCCCCAAAGATCTTCTAACACCCACAAAACAAGTCCATTTACTTCCTTTATTGCTCGAACGTATGAAAAAATAAACAAACCCTCCACAAAAAAAAAAAAAAAATCGAAATCAGATACAACTGAATCAATTCGTTCTCATTAATCCACAGCTTTCACCCTTAATTCAATAAATCCTTATCCATCAGACAAAAGTCTTCTCTTATAACACCTTGAGGCTCAAGACTGAAGCGCATGCGTGGCTTGCCAGTCCATAAACAGACGAATGCACATGCGCCATGGCGTACAACGCCTCACTCAATTCTCAGCTCTCTCTCTCTCTCTAGCTCGTAGGTCCCTTTATTTATTATGCGCGCCCAAACCTTATCTCGGTCCAGTTTGTACGTCGACCCACACAGTGCCCTTATTACGATGGCACGTTCAGTCCATAAAGATCTCACAACACCCTGTGGCTCTTTCCATTTCGACCAAACTACCCCTCCCCACTTCATCCCTTGCCTTGGCCAGTAAGATTAACCAATCTACAAGATCTTGGGGATTAGAAAAGGAACCCAGCATCTTCCATGTTTGGCCTTGGATTCATTTGTTTAAGTGTTTTGCCCAACCATCTTGATATGTTTAAATATAAAGAAAGAAAAAAATGGTTAGTGCACATTTTAAAAAAAGATTGTTATTTATCTAAAATTTCAATCCTCTCTGCATTGCTTCCCACGCACTGCAGCCTGTTTCCATGGAAACAGCTTCATTGGCTGCGCGCCAGTCAAAGGTGAATCTAACTCTGTTTCATGCTACTCTCCTCATATAGAGGCAGGAGGTGAAAAGGGGAGGGGATGTGCCACGAGACACGTTGCAAGACCCCCTACTCATCGATCGACTGCCGACACTCTGGAGACAAGTCGTCCAAAAGGGAGTCGTCCAACCCACACATCGGTTGCAAACACTAGCTACTTGCTGCTTCTTACACTCAACACACTCGTCGGCTTTCCTGCAATGAATGCATGCACTGCATTAAGCCAAGCTTAACTAATAGGCTTGAGTTTAGTCATAACGAGATCCTCGACCATATTTCTTTTAAATTTAATGTTTTTACACTCCACAAACCAACATTCACTTAATCATTTTAAACAAACAGTTTTTAAGAAAAATTAAAAAAATTAAAAAAATCTAAATGTTTGTTTGCCCTTAATGAATAAAAACGGAGCCATCCACTTCCTTCCTTCCTTCCCTACCCCAACTCTCCCGAGTGAACCTCAGCAGTAAACAAGCACATCTTGCTACCACACCGTTCTAAATTCGGCATCCCATCACATCCGCCTCTTTCACTCCTCCTACCCACCTCGCTTCACATCTTCCCATCTCCCCCTGCGCCTGACCGAATGGTAATGCCCTTCTCCCGCCCCCACCTCCTCTCATCGGTTTCCAGTGCGCAGACTCGGCATCGATCGAGTGTCTCTCAGCCGGCGAGTTCTTTACAAAAGTTAATATAATATTAAAGTGCGTGTGTTTGCCTCTGCAGCCAGGCTCCGAAGTGGGCTGCCAAGCGGGCAGCACTGCCGACATCCGCCATCTGCATGTCCTCGGTCACGTGCAAAGCGAACATTCATTGAACGGCGAGCTCAACTTAATCAGCAGCGCCCAATTTGACTCCGATTTCGCCGACCGACGACGACACCGGATGGCCGAGTGAGTGTGTGTGCTGTAAGCATGGCCGGGCGTGCATCAACGCTCGCATTTCTTCTGCTATTGCTGTGGCTGCGGCTCGACTTGTGCGGGGCGTTTGGTGGAAGGAAGCTCGCCACACGGGTAGTGACCACAAAATTCGGTGGTCTTCGCGGACTCATCAACACGTTACCCAATAAACATCTGCAACCCGTCGAGATGTTCCTGGGAATTCCCTACGCACCTCCGCCGGTCTCATACCTGCGATTCATGCCTCCCATGTCTCTTACACCTTGGCGTTCGGTGAGGTTGGCTGACCGATTCGGTCCAGTGTGTCCACAAAAGTACCCGGATATTACCAACGAAACAGCCGCCCTACAATCCATGTCCAGAGGGAGGTTGAGTATGCTGAAGAGACTCATTCCTTATTTAAAGAACCAAAGCGAGGATTGTCTTTACCTCAACGTCTACACGCCACTCAAAGGTAAACAAGTCAATTTAATCCATTATCCCTTAACTCTACATCTTGTGTAATCACACATTAACTTTTGATTTTATTTAAATATTCCCGTCGTTCTTGTTTCTCCATTTATCAGTTGTCAATATCAACTCAGTTACGTTTAACACGAAATCAGAATTTATGACCAAAACAAAAATTACTGTCGTATGATTAACTCAGTCGAAATAATATCCCTTTTCATTAGGATATCTTTTTATCTCTGTAATGCTCCATCAAGCATTAAAATGAACAGCAATTTGTCAATCTTGTTGTTGTTCGATTCAGTTTACTGCATCATTGATTAAATGATGTTTACTTTTTATTTTGTCAATTTTTCAAAGCTGCATTGATTTATTTAGTTTGTTAGGCTTATGTAATTAGAAATCTACTCTGCAGGGTACAATAAATCAAATCAATTTCGAGAAAATTGCTTTTAATAATAATAATCATTCATCTACTTTATTTCCCCAGATACATTTCAATTTCTGATAAGTTTCAATGTAGCATGCTTTAATGTCAATTTTTAACTTTAATGGATATTTCCTTTTTTTGCTCAATCACTTGGCGAAATTTTTCTCATTTTTCCTTCAACCGAGACAAATAATGTTAATTTAAACTCCCGTCCAACAATTCCAACGTGAGAGCTTGAGAAATCCGGAAGTCAAAGAGAGAGCGCATGCGTGTGATGATGGCTGCTTTTTTCACAAATTTCCACATTTCATTTATGGACAGACAGAAAAAAAAAGTTGTAAAATCAATTGAAAATCAATATTATTACCTCTTGCCATCTCTCTTCCACCACCTCCTCTTGCAAGGACTAATCAAATTAATTATTATCAAAGGTTTTATCAATTAACCCGCAGGCAAGTTGGACTCGCGTGCTCGGCTTCCTTGGCACCGATAATAGAATAACCTCAAGGCGAGGCTAACAAAGATTCCTGGACTCCAATTTCAATTTCCGAAACGAATAAATGGTTTCCTGGAATTTCCAAAAACCCACTCAAATTTATTTTATTTATATTGCCAAAAACTCACATCCATTTTAATTAATGCTTTCGTTTACATCCAAAGCTTTGTTTTCGTCAATAATCTCAAAAATAATGAAAAAAATTGTTTTCCTGCCTATTTTTTTACAAAAACCGTTATGTTTGAATGAATCGAGTTGACTGAGCATGCGCCCAGTTGAGTTACAATACTAGAATGTTATTGGAAATTATAGGATTTTATTTAAGATATCATGTAAATTGAAACAATATCTCGCAAACCATCTGATGATATAGGTAACAATGTTGAGTAATGAATATACCTTGTTAAGTTGTTGCCAAGGATAATGCAATAAAGATAAAGCACATATGGTTTTCCCTACTGCCATCTTTATATTAAAGCTTATGCAAAATATAAATAAAATAAGTGCACTCAATTTAGTTTAAAAAAGGCGTATGAAATAGTTCTTAAGTATCTCTTCGAGCAAAAAGGTAACCTCAGCCAATCTATCTGTTAAAATATTAATGTAAAGTAACCTTACTTTTGAAATAAATGCTTTATTTATTAAATAAAAAAAGGTGGGTGAAAAATTGGATAACATTTGCGCTTTATTCAATAAAATCATCAATCTAAGAAATAATTGAACAAGTCATAATCATTAAAGCAAACTCCATTAGGAATGGTATTTATTATTATTTGATTGAGTCAAAAGACGAGAGAAGGTTTAAATTATAAAAGAGAAATGCATTTTTGAGTGTCAATTTTCATTTCACCCTTAGTTCATAAGTCGGTAATGATTAACTGCATCAAATATTTCCCGTGTAGCAGTCACGGCTGTGTAGTTGTCGTTGCAAGTTTGTCGAAAGGTACTAAAGAGATTAGCTCAAGTATACTCTGCTAACATTCCACACGTCCATCAGCAAGACTTGTAAGGAATTCTTTTTAAGTCTCTTATGATTTCAGTTGAGGTTAACCAGTCTTGTTTTCGCCATCATAACAAGAATTTGCTATCTCCTAACATGCATCATTATACAACCACAATGGATAATTTCTATTTTATCAACATTCCCAATCAATCGATTTTTTCCCACTAACATGAAAAGGCCGCCATTAAAATGGACAAAATTAGTGAATCATAGAAATGTATTAAATTTTTAAATAAATATATATATAAATATATATAAAAGTGTGCTTTCTGTTTGGAAACAATAACTATAGCATTAGCCATTATCCTTTTAAGCCTTTTGTGACCCTTGATATTTCTCCCCACTCCAATCATGGTCAATACTTCACCTGAGGCTTAAGATGACAAGAGAAGATTATTAAATTTTTACTTATATTGTTTACTCGCTGCATTATTTATATACCATCTTATGTTCCTTTCTTTAAAGCCAACACAAGTCTTATCAAAACAACAAACAGTAACCACATAGTAAGACACACTTGAAAAGGAGCTTAATTAGTAAAATTGCCACAACAAGTTATGATAAAAAGAATATGGCGATTTTCTTTCAATTTTTCAATTGACAAATTTCGGAAAGTAATTACACATCTCTTGTTCACAAACCACTTTTAATGTATTTCATTCTCTCCATTTACTATTACCATGACAACGACTTGATTCTCACTCCCTTCAGACTGAAGACAGACGAAGAAAAAGACAAAGAAAAATTGCGCTTTGTTTTTCTTCTTTTGTCTTTCCTTTCACGTATTTCCCGGGACAAAGAGGAATGAAGAAAGAGTGGCTAGGGTGTGGCAGAGTGCACAGTCCACCCCCGCATTCAGATGACCATATTGAGGGGTCTCGGACCTTGGTGATAAGCGCAGAATCGTCCATGAGTTGCCATCATTTTGACCAAGTTATACAGGATAAGGTTTTTGAAGCAGATGGAAAAAGAGAGGAAATGGTGAAAGTGGTTGTGAGAGGAAGGGGGAAACAGAGAAAGGGTAATGGCAATTTAT
Source organism: Geophilus carpophagus (assembly GCA_034687075.1). Taxonomy (NCBI): domain Eukaryota; kingdom Metazoa; phylum Arthropoda; class Chilopoda; order Geophilomorpha; family Geophilidae; genus Geophilus; species Geophilus carpophagus. Next base: position 26,555 of record JAQFZN010000081.1, on the reverse strand, counting down.
TGTACCAATTGTGCACCCACAGAATTCAATCTTACAGGTCAGGTGGAAAAGAAAGTAAGGAAACATATTAACTCGTTAAATTATATCAAAGAAATTGTAGCGCATGCATTTATATGAGAAGTGACAGCTGAATATTATTCACTTTGGATTAAACATCTCGCAGCCAATTTTTCATCTTGTCAAACGGTCCACCTTTATAATAAAAATCTCCTTATTTAAAGCATGGGATTTTGCTTGTAAATCAACTCGTTTTTGTTCTTCATGCTTGGCAAATTTAATGCTAGTAGGGTAGATGGAAAAAAGAATTAAGTGCCGAATGCTTGCTATATATATATCTTACTAAAACTGATCCTATACCTGGATAAAATTTAAATGAACAAACTATTACAGGGATCAACAAGAGTGAAAAAGACAACAAATTTTAATAATGGAACTACTCACTTTCTTTTTCTTTTCTTTTCCCTCCATTTACGAAAGCCTTGGAAAGAAATTTCATCAAATTGCTAAAATGGCTTATAAAGGAAAGGATAAGATTTTGCCAATATATACAAATAGAAATTTGCTTTTTTTCTTTCTGTAATTAAATAATAAATAAAATTCAACTCATTTTACACACTAGAAAAATGCTCAAATATCTTAATAACTCGTAAAATTAATTGCAAACAAACATTTTTATTTTTTGCAAATTAATTAAATTAAATCAAATTATAAAAGCCTTATATTTTGCTTTAATTCTAAGAAGGCTGAAATCAAGACAAAGAATAATGTTTTAATCAAAAAAATGAAGAGAATATCCAGACTTGCGATGATGTTTATTATGTATATATACATCGGAGTTGTTGAAAACATTAGTAATTGTGTGAGAAATGAAAATGGTTCGTGTAAATTGAGACATTTGTGCAACGGTTTTCTTTTCAAGATTTATGTTTGTCATTGTTCAAGAGAACAATAGAGTGATTATTTTTCTCACTAGTTTAGTTTAATTTAATATCAAGTATACTTGAAAGTCAATTTTGTTAAGGATTAAGAAATCTAATTGTGAAATTATTTATAAAATGGAAAAATTTAAATTAAAATTTTCAATTTTCAATCAAAAGGTAAAAAAAATATAGTGGTACGCCATGTCTCAAGTTACTATTAGAAGGTAATTGCTCTATTAATCTATTTCAACAAGTTGAACTATGGCCGACAGCATTCTTGTAGAGTAATTGCACAAGAACTAGGGTTGGGCGCCAACAAATCTCCAATATCACTGATGACCAAGTTGTTTTAGTTTAGTCATTCCTGGTATGCTTGCACCAGGCTGACTGACAGATTTTATCAGCTGCCACCAGCATCCTACACACATCGCTCGATTTCTATTTTTTCTCCTTCTTTTCTCTTTTTTTATTGCAAAAATTCTTGTACCAGCTTTTGATTTACACTTGAAAAACATCAATATAGAAAAACAACTTCTTTCCAATATGTTTCATCAGTTTTGTTGAAACAAAACCTCAATAAAAATCATTAATTCTTAACTTTATTACTTTTTCCAATGAAAAAAAATTGTAAAACAAATTGCAAAATGGTTCTTATGACCACCTGTGCACATTAGATATAAATCACTAGCACAATTTTCAATAATGTTCAACATTCCACTTCGTCCACATAATAATAGTGAGAATATTTTAATATTCTCACTAAATTGTTACTACTATGAAATATATCCATAGAAACCCGAAATGATCATTATATGTCAAAGCTAACTTTACCTTCAACTATTTGTTTACATTTCTGCCATGACAACAGCTGCCGTCAAAATCTTAATCTCAGGCTTAAAGTTAAATAAAAAATAGATTTGAAAAAAAGTTGAACAAATAATCATCTCAAATTCTCAATTATTTGTTTTTATTTACATCAGTTGACTAATGAGATAATTTCTAAACAATCACTTTTCAAATGCTTTCATAAATCAGTAAAATCATCGTTTACACAGCTAAACTAATATTACCGTTCACTGCAGATTGAAATAACAATATGAATAGAAAAGGTAAATACAACACAATAAAATGGTTAGAAAAGAAGTGGAATTTCTCACACTTGCGCCTCTTCTTCAATTTCCTGCCACGTCGCCATCAACTTATGTTGTGCCATTCTGACTTTAATTTAAAGATTTTTATGTTCGTCTATGCAATTTGTATTGAAACATCTCCGTGCTCGTTGCTTATTACCCCTGAAACACTTTCTCCTGACCTGTCTGTGCCATTTTCCTTTATATATATATGAAGAGGAAGTCGACAGTTGGCATGGAAACCTAATCTACTCAAGCGCTCCCTATCCCACACAATACTGGCCCTTTGCCAGGGGCCTTAGATCAGGATTAGGGCTCACCGCCAAACGGTGTTTGGCGACTGAGTTTGTATCGAATCCTTAGCTTGTATGTAAGCCCATAATGTAACCCCTTTTGGCTGTCTCCGATCAGATCCAGCGACCCCAATTGGACCTGAGGGGTCATATGGAGGTAGCCATTGGCGACATCTGGTCCAAAACGATTTGCTCGAAAATAAGAGCAAACGGACGTTGGGTGATGTGTTCCTCAATTGAGTTATAGCACGTAGATCGTCTTTTGACTTTGGTGAACTGAAAATAGCTCAGACCACAGCACACAAGCAGATGCCAGTGCGTCATTCTGTCGCCGTCTGGATTATCGATTAACTACGTCGCACACATGAGAAATTGTAACAAGAAAATGAAAAAGACAAAGATGAAATAATATTGAAAAGAAATTTTTTTTTTTTTTTTAATCTTAAATAAAGACATGCGAGGAATATAAATATGCAATTAATTGAATTTCTCTTAGTTTTCACCTTAATGTAAAGAGAAGAAAAAATTGTTTTCACTCTTAAGTTAGTGAAGAATCTGTTGTCAACAACTCAAGGACAGTTGAACAACAAAATGTTAGTGGCGTTTTGGTGTCAGTTTCACAAAGGGCCTTCAACTTAATTCTAATCACGAATCAGCCATTTTGTATAATTTTTACTTTTATTTTGCAACTCATTCGAGCAGTTTTTTCTGTTACGGTTACAAGATTTATTGGTGCGCTATATATAAATTTAAGAGTGATTTGGAAAATGTAGACAAACGACCTTCTCAACTTTATAAAGAAATGATGCAATGAAAACGGTTAAATTTCAAATTATAGCTTTAAATTTAAGTTTACTGCTCGTGTTTAACTATGTTGAAGAAAAATTATTTATTTAGTGCTATTAATGGTGATTCCACGACCTGTAATGATCCAAAACAAACAAACCAATCAAAGACCAAGAACAAGAGCAATTTTAACTAATTTGTAGCTAAACAAATATTCGAATTTTGTGCTGCATTTTAATTATCCTGCGACATCGTTTCACAATAAATTTCTATTTCACTATAAAAATGTATTTGAATGAAAAATTGGTTGGATTAAGTGTCTCTTTAATAAAAGTGTATCAAAATTTGCGAACAAGTGTAATTTGAAAAAGACAATTTACAATTTCATAATTAGTAATACAATTTAAACTTAGAGCTTAATTACAAAACGGTTTAATTTAACAACTCGATAGAAACAGTTTGGGACAAATAAAACATTCTTTATGGAGCAGATAATTTCCCCACTTCTACTTATAATGACTACAGAAAGCCATACGTGAGTCTTAAGCTTAAAATAGCATTTGACGACAAGCAGATTTTTATGTTGGTTCCATAACAAATGTATTTTGACGCGGGAATATCGACAAGCCCGTAATGGCTTACGTATAAAACACTTTGATGACTCCTACTAAGGTCGTAAACCACCATTATTGTTTCTCTTGTTGAAAAATTCACGCGTCTCATCACACAACCACAAAAATGCGGTAATCTAAGTACAATGTAAAATGTTGAAATTCATTTTATTACGTTGATCTATTTTTTTTTCTTTTTTTAAATTTATTTTTCTTCTGCTAAAGAATTTTCTTGCAAATGGCAGCGGCTGATTGGGATGTTCACCTTTAGAAAATAAATGAACAAATGCCAGAATAAAAAAATTAAACATTCTTTTTGGAATAGAAAAATGGCCAAGTTATAGAGTGGGGCCAGCAGTGTAGGGCAGAAGCAGAATACTGACCCCTTTTGCACCGTCCATCCCTACAGCTGCGTTCTATTGATCTCACTACCCCACATCAACTGCAGGTCGTTGGCTCGAGAGACAGAAACGTGCGAGCCTCGATGGGTTTTGTATCTTGTTTATCATACAAACTGCCATTTTTTTCCATTTTTATACGTGTCCACGGTTACCGTGTACCGCAAATGCGCATTAGATTATAGAAAAAAAATTTAACTCAAACTGACATTTTAAATAGAATTTTTTTTATTGATTTAAAAACAAGCCTGTATTATAAAATAGTATTTAAATTCAATGTTTTTTTACATCAATTTACATTAATTAGCCTTACAAATTGACTGCTTTAATAGAATAACAACACTGAAATGTAATAAAATAGGACAGAAAAAGCAAAAATTATTGGAAATGTAGAAAAATATAATGAAATTATACACACAAGTAGATCCTAGATTATTAGAATAATCCAGTTATAACACGCAATCAAAATTGATACATAATTATGTAAATTTTGAAATTGGTTCGTTTTCCATTAATCTTTAATTATTCATATCATATCCAAGACAAGCTTAGCAGGAGCTTTCTGATTTACACAACAATTTTAACTCGTTTATTGATTGTTTTATTTTGATAATGAATCGAAAACAGAAATGATTTTTCGCATTTTACGATCAATTTGAGTGTTGCTGCGATACAGATATAAATAAACATTTTGTAATTGATAAAAACGGAAGAAACCAATGATCGTGATTAAGTAGTATCACATTACTGTAATATAAATAATGAATGTTGATCATCTGGTATTTAAATATGCTTAAATTAAGCAGTCTCCATCTCATTATCGAAGCACTCAACTCGAAAAGACTTTTCTTTTGTTTTGTGAAACACACCATCGCCTCTTGTGGATTACAAAGTCGACTAATTTAATAAACTGCTGCCAGAAACGGCTTGTCCGATTTGCTCTGATTTCTACCTCGCTACTTAATGTTAATAATTAATTCTTATGAGACGCTAATCAAATTAAGTCTAGTTAATTTCGAGCTGCTGGACTCTGTTCCACTTTAACTTGACACTCTTGTTCATTTAAGGCCTATTGTAATACCTTTATTTTGCTTTTAATTCTTATTAAGTCTACATTGCAATTAGTTTGTCTGATCCTCTTAAATATCATAAGTTTGATATAAAGTTTCACCCTTAACATTTGGAAAAGAGAAAAAGTGAGAATTTATTTTTCGACCGTTTTATTATTTTGAATTTCTAATTTTATTGTTTTTTATCCTTTCGACGTAGAACTTGTATACACAACAGTTTTCCGACTTTAGTTTTAAAGAGTCACTGAAAAATGTATGAATCTTGGGAGTCATCTCCCAGCAGAATAATTTTCCACTTCTTTGTTAAACAAAAAACAAAAAACATTTTCAATTATAAAAAGTTTTAATAAATTAAAAGTCCGCAGTTTTACTTATGACGCAATTAACAAAACCACGATTTAAAAGCGAGCGTATTTTATTTGAAAAATAGTATACGATGTTGATAAATTTGACATCAAATGAAAATGCCGCTTTACTCATTAATTCTGAAGACGTTGTTGAAAACAAAATGTTGAATTCGTTTGTAAATGAAAACATCTTAATCTTAACAAGCGTTGAAACCCTTCAAACTCAACACTCAAGCCTCTTTTTAATCCTCCGCGCTAATGATACGAGAAATGACGATTGAATTATTCACTTTATTTAATTATTTCGCACATTTCAACAGAAAAACTTTCTCTTTATTTTAAATAAATTCACGTTTCATGCTCATTGTCGCACTTCCAGATCGAATTTCAAAGGTCAATAACTGAGTGTGACAAATGGAACACGTATCTAGAAAGACAGCAAATCTATCAAACGTGTAGGATTATGCGCTAATGCTAACGACAGGACTGTACTGCTTTTAGGGCTATCTATTTCCAAGCAAATGCTGCATACTTTCATCCATTTATCACTCATATGTAACTAGTTTCTTCCATTACCACTGCACAAACTTGTACAATTAAATAAATTATTCACTTTTATAAAGAAAGTGCAATTCCTATTTGATGATAGTACATTTAAGTCATTGGTAGTTGCTGATAAATAAATAAATAAATAAATTAGTTGTGGCCTCCACTGCACTTAGTACATTATTTAACTAGCACTGAAAGTAAGCAAACATCTCGAATGCAACATTCAAATAAACATTCCAATATTTTATTTGTTTCTATGCTCTCACAAATTTACTCAAGATAATATTTGCATATAAGCACAGATATGCAAGATTCACAACAACAAGTTTTGTGTCTTATTTGCCAAAAGAAAAAATTATACATTGTCGTATATAGAACTCTTTAGTGAGCAAAATAAAAGTTAAACAGTCAGCACTCTACATTTTGTTCAATAAGAAGAGAGTTGTAAAAGGAATAGTAGCTTCCACTCCTTATCTCTAAACTAATTCACATTCCAACTATATGGCTGTGCTGGCATGGTTACTAAAGCCACACGACCATTCCAAAAAGCTATTTTCGCCATTAAAACTCTTATGTCACTCATTTTACCTTTTCTTTTAAAATATTAAAATAGTTTACATTTTTAAAACTTGTTTATATTTCATTTCTGTAATGCTCTGTTTTTTTATTATCAACTATTGTCTCGTAAAGCTTAAAAATGATGATGTCACAATAGATTGTAGATGTGTAAAGCTTTAAGTGTAATGAGTAGAGACTTTTTTCGAAATATACTGTACTGGAATTTCAATTAGCTGTTGGGCCCAAAGGTAAAAGAAAAATCCGTGTTAAGAATGCAATTTGACCATTCTCATTCTCCAATTTTCATCTAATTTGTGTAATCTCAAAGAAAAATATTGAAATTTTAGAATATTGCTTTGCATAATTTGAATATTCCAAAAATTAGGAGAATTTGTGAAAAAATGCAATAATGAGGCATAAGAAAGAGATCAAATAGATATCAAGTAATCAACTTAACTTTAAATCCAACCATAATCATTAGTGGAAATCACAAGAGATTTGAAAAATTTTGCGATTAAAATTTGATAACAAAAAATTGCTGATTCCATCTGACATCCTAATGATTAATTTTTAACCTACAATATGCACACAGCTAAGTCGAATTAACGATGTACACAAAGAAACTTAAATTCCATGTAATCCTGTTAAAGGAAAACCAAATTTCCAAATTTAATTATTCATTAGATTTTTTTTTTATTTCCAGTTGGACGTAATCCTGAAAAACTACCCGTGATATTTTATATTCACGGCGAATCCTTCGAATGGAATTCTGGTAATCCTTACGATGGTAGCGTGTTAGCCAGTTTCGGAAACGTTGTTGTGGTCACTGTCAACTTCCGATTAGGAGTATTTGGTAAATAGACGCAAGAATTTCCCTTATCAGTTTCTTTTAGTTGCCTACAAACTTGACTCTCGTCTTGTCTCCTAAGTCGCGAAAATCCTTCTTTTTTTCCCTTTCTTGTTATAGGTTTCCTGAGCACGGAGACAGCGCGTGGCAACTATGGCCTTGTTGATCTCATCACAGCTCTCCACTGGGTTGAGGAAAACATCGAACACTTTGGAGGAGACCCGCACAATGTTACGATTCTTGGACAAGGACATGGAGCGGCGCTTGTTAATTTACTCATGGTGTCACCATTAGCCAAAGGTAGTATTAATAATTATAATACTTTAATTAAAGATAATAATATCCCAGCAGGGAAATAAAATGCTCACTAAATATACGTTCAACTCAGCTTGGAGTCCGTTTAAGGTTAAAAGAACAAAAGACTTAGCTGACGCGCCGTAATGAGTTGTGTCACAAAATTTCCGGTTTCAACACCGCCATTTTCTCGCGTTAGATCGATGTATAGTTGAGTTTTGTTTTTGTACAAATAATTGCATTATTCGCAGAATTTATTTAATATTTCTTCGTGTTTAAATATCTATTACAATTCAATTATGAGAAAAGTCACGAAGAGCACGTTTTGTGTAATTAAATTTAAAGTTATTTTTCTAATTTCGAAAGGAAAAAAAAATCAACAAACTAGCTCTTATTTTAATTTCCACGACATAAAGACAGTGGAAATAAAAAATTCCATCCAGATTCAATGTGGCGTGTCTTAAAGTATAAAATTAGGAGAAAGCAGACTGAGGTGGAAATAAATTCTTGTTATCTAGTTAACTGTTAACTTTATTAGCTAAATAAAAATTCATGGGGGAAAATAAGTTTTAATTTATTCTATCTTATAATAATTTAATAAATAAAGTGAAAAATAGACAGCTGCAACAAATTGCAAAATTCTCACATATAGGCTTAAAGATTTTTCTTGCTTTCTTGGCACTTCGTCGTCCATCAGTGCATATGTCCATTACCATAAGGTCTAGCTCGATGGTTGCGAGTCTCGGGAGACCTACTGTCGCAAATAGAGCTAGAGCATGTTTACGAAAGTGTTTGAAAAAGTGCCTTTGACGGGTTGTTTGTGAAAGGTACAAATACAAGAAGAGATCACATGATTGTCTCAGTCAACCGTGACAAAGGCAGTTGTTGATCACTTTTTTTTCCCTTTTCGCCTTTCATAAAAGGAAAATCCCAACGGGTTATGGAAAAGTTTGCATTTTTTTTCCTTTCAAATATCAAGCAAATAGAAAGAAGCAAGATAAAGATTCAACCTGAATATGTTAGTAACAAGTAACCGTGGTGCGTGTATAGAAAATCGTAGTCTAACGCAGAATAAAAACAAGTTAAAGTTTAATCTATACACACGCACAACAGCTAAAAATCAGTGTAAGTCAAATGCTCACGCAGCCGTTATGCAATGCAACAGCAATTCAAACCGAGTGAATATGCGCAAAATGCAAGCAATTCAAATGATAGTAATCAACATGTCAAGAAATCTGGTTTCTAAAGGGGTACACGAGCTTTTATATACTTGTATAACATGCAAGGACCTTTTATACAGAGTTCAAAGACCTTTTAAGACCGAGTTAAAAGGGTTGCTCAATGAACCCACTGTAAAGGTATCAACATCTGTTTACTAATCAATACAGAAACAAGTAGATAAATATATAGATTTTTAATTGCAAGAAAATTAAAAGATTAATATTTTTTCTGTTTATACGAATTTGTATATTGGTGTATATTAAGTTGACTTTCTTTTATTTATTTCAACAAATTCCCACATGCCATTATAATCAACCTTAATTAATGATGTACATTCACCCTTGCATTAAGTACGGGCTTCTAGCACAACATATTTCAATCTAACTTAATGTTTTACCTCTTTTCTCTTTGCACTTTACTCGTTTATTTATAGTACCCAGTTTCCTCTTTATATAATTAAAGAAAAAAACAATTTTAAAAATATTCCAAATTGTAATAATAAAATTATTATAAATTGCTTAAATGATTTTATCATAGAATTTTCCAAATTGATATTTTGCACCAGCCAATAAAGTGAATAAATCGACTTTATAACATCATAAAAATTGGATTTCCCTTAAATGACAAATTTTTACACACTTATGCAGTCTTTTCTCTATGATCCTCCAACTTTAATATGATATAGTTACATGAGGGAGGAGAAAAAATGGAAAGGCAAGAAAACTGCACGTATGCAACTTGTCGAAAGCAAGGTTAACATTTTCCAAAGGTTTCTATCCCCCAGTGTTTGTATAGTTGGAAATATTTTACGCATGCAAACACTTAGAGCAGACAGACAGAGAGAGAATATTTGTAAAGACTTTCTTTACTTTTACAAAATCTCCACAAACAATACTGCACTTGTCTATTCTTGCCTTGCTGAATTTCAACGAACAAATAACAATTATTTAAAAAAATTTCTTGTTTATTCTACATCTCATTTTTACCAGGTTAAACTCGATTTTTTTCTTCTCATATTCTATTTGCTCGTTTTGGCAAAGTTTCTATTTTTAGTCCACAATATGTCAATATATATATATATATATGAGAATTTATTTTCAACTTTTTACTTTTTAATAACCGGAAATGTCCAATTATTATCTCCGTTTTAGTCGAACCTTATCAAAAGATGGTATCTCGACTTTTTACATTTATTAAATATAAAACGCATTTCGAGTTAGAAACATGACAGTCATGTTAAAAGACATGCAATAATCATCATACATACAAATGTCAAGTTAAAACGATGTACCAAAAAAGAAAAAAAAAAAAAAATTCCAGTTGCGTGTTCAGAAACGTTCGATAAACATGAGTTTTCATCCCCGGGTTCGTTCTCATTGCCTTTCAACACATTCTTACAAATGCCCGCCAGATTACAATTTGTGTTCGCAAAACAGGAGAAAGAAGACGCCCGAATCACATTTTATATTCCTCTATACCTCTTTTGAGCATTTATGTACTAGTTTGAGAAATGCATTCTCTTTCTTTCTTTTCTTTTGCTTCTGCTTAACGCCATCGAATGAACAAATCAATAACGAGCAGTGGGTCTGGCTGGAGACACATTTTAACGGACAATTGAGCATATCCCTCAAATTCAAGTGACACTTGCAAAAGATATTAACTGCACACTTAACTCCATTTCCACATGCCCTTTTAACCCTTTCCGCACATGTAATAATCCTATCCAAACATCAACTTTTCAAAATGACTCCTTTTGTAATTTCTTCAAGATGTTTCATAAAGATCCTTTGCCAAACATAAAATTCTTTTTTATTTTTTTTTCTACTTACGTCTAAAGTGCTAGGGAGGTAAGTTAAAACAGTAAAAAAAATATATTAGGTAAACTGGCATCTGTTGTTAAAAAATTATTTATTCTTTTTCATTAAATTAACAAATCAATGTTTAAATGATAAAAATATGTGAATAACGTTGCAAAATGAACTCTCAATCATATTGTGATTATTCTATTAGATCAGTGTATACTGCAACACAAATCGATTTTTCCACATAATTTGCACAGATTTGTTGGTAAACCAATGAATATCTATCAACTTTAAACGCATGATTTGCAATAGTTGAAAACTACATGACAAAATTAACCGTAAATTCGAATCGAATGCTTTCTCAAACTCCTACTTCATAACCCTTAATCCACTTGCTTCAAAATTTATACGAGTTTAAAAATTTTATATCCTCCTTTTAAGTAAGGAGAAAGATTTCACTACCAACGATATAATAATTTTTATCTAGATCTCAAAAATTCATAGAGGAACAAGTCAAGTGATGTTAAACATGTTAGAGCGCTATAATACATCATTTATTTTCATGACAGATGCCTTCCACCGTGCCATTGTCCAGAGTGGATCAGCCCTGAGTGAATGGGCAATGTCTAAGGAACCTCTGCACTACGCCGTCAAATTGGCCACTGCACTCGGATGTCCGACTAACAAAGATGAAGAAATGGTCAATTGTCTTCGGGATAAACCTTTCGAGACCATCTTAGGTGCGGACTTGCAAGTACCAGAATACCTGACGGCGTTTGGTCCAACCTTAGATGGCATCGTACTTACCGCGGCCCCAGAGCAGGCCATTAAAGTGCAAAATGACCTCTTTTCCCGCTACGATTTGCTCTTTGGGGTGAATAAGTACGAAAGCCACTTGCCATTCAGTGGAGATGATGCGCAGTTTGGTTTCGAAGTGGACAAAAGGGACCGTATTCTGCGCACGTTTATCGCCAACTCGTACAGTTATCACTTGAACGAAATCTTCGCTCTGCTCGTTAACGAATATACCGATTGGACTAAGCCCATTCTGCATCCCATTAACATTCGCGATGCTACCATGGAAGTCCTTGGAGACGCTCAGGTATATATACATATATAAACAAAGAGAAACTTTATGTTACAGTGGCGCCATCATTTGTTTTAGTATACAAACATTTAAAACATTTGCTTTTTTTCCAAAAAAATGCATTTATAATTTGAATTAATTTCCTATATTTATTCAAATTTCAGTTTACGCTTTCTTGAGAAACACCCAAAGCTAAAATTAAAGGGTCGTAACACATTTTTAATAATTTAACTTAATGTGTTTACCAAATTCTCCAAATTAGAAATTTGAAATATAGATTTCTTGCTAATTAATTTTTTTTAATATCGTTTTTAATTTATTTTGTAATATAAAACCATATTTATTAATTTCTTTACAGAAATTTAAACAGACAAATATTTCAAATTTGACTTGAAATTAAAATAATTAAAATGTTAAGTATAGCTCATTTCATGTAATATAAGACACTTGAGCTGCAGTCAGTGCAGTCAACTGATCCCTGAACACAGTTGCACTGATTGCACACAAGAAATCCAATACCAAAAGTACCAATGACAGTCATATCACTAACAGTAAGAGGGTTTGTTATTGAGCGCGCTTTTGGTGTACTATTATACCAATCAATAAATCGAAAAAATTATGTGCAGCTAAATAAAATTTTATCTTTATAATAACAATGTACGAGTTAGTTGATGTTTTGTTCGTTTATTAATTTTTATTACAGGTTGTGGCTCCATTAGTGAAAACAGCTAGTTATCATTCATCATCACAAGCACGCACTTTTTTCTACAATTTCGCATACCAAACAAAGGATGGTGATTATCCACAAAGATTAGGGTGTGTTCAGGGAGAAGAATTACCTTATGTGTTTGGAGCTCCCTTGGTCGATGGACTTACGTATTTTCCGCAGAATTATACAAAAACTGAGAAAATGTTAAGTGAAGCGGTTATGCGATATTGGACTAATTTCGCCAAAAGCGGGTGAGATGTGTTGAAAATTCTAGTTTATATGTAAACAATATTTTAAATATATCTCTTGTTTTCTGTTACTTTATTTCCAGCGATCCTAATCAACCAGAGAAACAAACTTCGATTCACGGAGGAAAAAATAAAAATCGTTTTGTTAAACTCAATTGGCCTTCGTATGAAAATGTTCATCAGAAATACTTAAGTATTGGTAAATAATATATTTGAACTTTTTGTAAACAAAATCTCTGTTTTATCAAAGATAGCTATAGAAAAAGGGTATATAAAGCAATAGAGGAAACTTGCTAGCAGAAGGCAACTTGTAATAACTGTTTTTATTGTAAACAAAATCATAAAAATCATCACAAGTCATTCTGTTTCCCACGGAAATGCACTGCCACCAGAGAACAACTTGTAGTCGAATTTGATTTACAGCACACTAAACCCAAGACAGGGTTGTGACAGTTACCGTCACAGTAACAGCGTTACCGTTATAGTAATGGTAACGGTAACGTGTTACATTTAAAGCCTGGTAATGAGTAACAGTAACGCGTTACTTCATTGCAGTAATATGACAATAACGGTAACGCGTTACCACATGTTACCTACTCTGACCAATGATATGGTAAACATTGTTTACCAGTGGTAAATTACCACACTATTTGTCAGAATAGGTACAACAGGAAAAGTTAAGTTTTTAATAAAAACTTAATCTTTCCTCTTTTCATGCATGTAAGATGCAGGTTATACAACATTCAAACCTAAAAATTATCCCAAAAAAATTATAAAACAACTAATTCAATAGATTTTAGTCATTTTATATTTTTTTTGTGATAATTTTTGTATTAATTTTGTATAACAAAAATGCAGTAATCATTTCATTAATATTTCAGACCAAGTTGAATTTAATAAACAAGTTGAGTAATGGTAACGGCATTACCAGTAATGCCGTTACCGTTACAGTAACAGTAATGGTAATGGTAAGTAAAAAATGTAATGCGTTACTTTTCTTTTAAAGTAGCGATAACTGTAACGCATTATGTTTTGTGGTAACAGTCACAAGCCATTTCACTATTTCCATTAATACTATATAAACATATGCATATTATTACACAAATTCCATAATGCCAAAAAGTTGAAATCTATTTCTAATACAATAGTTGCATCGGGAAATGAAAACTGGACTGGTTTTGGTGGTTTTAGAAAAGTTAGTTTTAGGCTGGTTTTAAAGCAATTTTCGAATGACCTAATTTTACTTTGGCTGTTTATGTGCCAGTTTTTCTTTTTAATCTTGTTTTTAGCTGGTGGTGAGTGGCAGCCATTTTAAATTGAGTAGTTCGAGGCAAGTAAAATGTTTAAACAAAGTAAAACAAAAATAAATTAAAATCAATATTATTTCATTAATTATTAACAAATTATATCTTAAAAATTGCTGTATGGTGTTAGTTGAATCCCAGCAATCTATCTTTCAAAGATGGATGCCACTGCAAGCACTAAAAAACTATACAGGGTGTCCCGCCAAACACCTACCAGGTGAATTATTTTACAAACATGAGAATTTAAAAAATATTTAAATTATTAATTTAAGTAAATGACATGTGAGGAATTTAATAAAACATGTTAAATTCATGTGACATTGTTGCATCATTGTTTTGCAACTTGTAACTTTTAAACCAACAATGCTATGCAAAAAATGTCAATTGCAAAGTTGTAGAGCACCATTTGTTTAGTACATTGTCACTTTAAAAACTTTTTGTTTGTAGGACTTTTTTTCCTTAAAATTTAAAAAAACTAAAAAAATTATTTTCATTATGTGTGCATTCATTATTCTAGCAAACTCTGCCAATGGTAAATTTTTCAACTCATTTAGTACTTCTGTTTGAAGAAGTTGTAAGTACTTAGCTCCAGTTAATGTTCCATCAATAAAAAAAGGCCCAATAAGTTTATTTCCAAGAATTGGAGCATTGGCTTTGACGATTTTTGTGCCTCCTTATTATTCATCCTTTTTTAAAATCATTTTTTGAAGTAAAAATCATCACCCATAATGAAAATAATTTTTTTAGTTTTTTTAAATTTTAAGGAAAAAAAGTCCTACAAACAAAAAGTTTTTAAAGTGACAATGTACTAAACAAATGGTGCTCTACAACTTTGCAATTGACATTTTTTGCATAGCATTGTTGGTTTAAAAGTTACAAGTTGCAAAACAATGATGCAACAATGTCACATAAATTTAACATGTTTTATTCAATTCCTCACATGTCATTTACTTAAATTGATAATCTGAAGTTTTTTTATATTTAGTTGATTGTGAAATAATTCACCTGGTAGGTGTTTGGTGGGACACCCTATATAAAACCAAAACAAAAGTCTAAAACGACCTATCAAAGATCCTTTAGGTTTAAGCATGTTTTAATGTATAAAACCAGTCCGATTTTCATTTCCGAATGCAACTAATATTTATATGTTGACATGATTGATGGTTTCCTCTATCTCTTACATCATAATGAGCAATTAGCATGTAAATTTTGATAGCGATTACAAATTATGTTACAAGCAACACATGTGAGAAAAAAAATCTAAAATTGATCAAATTAGCATCAAATCCACTACTTATTTATCTCGTTTTCCTTTCCAGGAATGAGGCCTAAAATCCGGCATCATTACCGTGCTCACAAACTGTCCGTATGGACAAAGCTCATTCCCGAAATCCACAATCCAGGAGACGAATCAGTTGGCCTAAAACACCACCTCTTCAACGGCTATGACGACCCATCAACATTCGAGGGCTATGTTCGCCATGCAGTACCATACACTCACGGACCACCAACTCAAAGCCCTCCGTACCCGTCAATTAACTTAACTTATCCACGCCCAAATCTAACAGACCTAATCTACTTTGGTCTGCGCCCGCCGCCGCCGCCTCCGACCTCATCAAACATGAGCCCGGATGAAAGCGGTCAACCCGAAGCAACCCAGCAGGGTAAAAATCAGACGGAACCCTTGCGGGTGGAAGCCATAGGTCCTGGGGGTTACTCAACGGCGCTCAGTGTGACAATCGCTGTGGGCTGTTCTCTGCTCATTCTCAATGTGCTCATCTTCGCTGGAGTTTATTACCAGCGAGATAAGAACAGACTTGAAGCTAAATTGCAAAAAAGAAGCGCAGAACAAACCCGCAAATCGTCTCATCATCACGAACCCAATGTAGGGGCTATGGCAGCCACACATATAACTGGTTCTCCACAACAGTCGAAGAGCGTGAATCTTCCTCAACCGCTACCCCCGGGTCAGTTGCGGGTTCCGCCGCCATCACCGATTGCTCCGAACGAAGCGGGTAAAATGAATACTTTGGGTAAATCCCCGCACAAAAGTGGCGGGCATGCGGTTGACGATGCCTTACCCGAATCGCAGCCCCTTCTATCGGTGCAAAATCCACTCAATCGTATGCAGTTAGCGCCTCTCGCGCCGACTGGTGGCAGAAATCCAAAAACTAACGAGATTCGTGTATAATTTTTTTTTGTTTCTTTTATTTGCGAGTGATGAATGGATAGGAAGAGAGATATGAACTCAGTTTATGACGAAAGGGGCTTCCAGATGTAAAGGAAGAGTTATAGGGTTATATATAAGAGTGCAACAACTTGGGACTTTTATGATATATATACTGTATCTCGCAGTGAGATGTTAACAACACTGACAGCAATAGATTCTTAAATTTACCAGTTTATATTTTGCATTTCCGGTTTACCGGTTATAACTCATAAAGGTTGGTTTATAAGGTTAAGAAAAAAATGGAAAACTATATAAAAGTGTTGAAGATTCTTTTCAAGAATGTGGTTGGATTTTTTTCTCTTGTTTAATAAAAATTTGTCATGAGACCTTTCTTACTAGTTTTAATAGCTTTTTATCATCTCTATGATAAACAGTAATATCTAAAATTAGACCTAATTGCAACTCGACATGACACCGTATAATTAAACTTTTCCCAAGGGTGTATTATGTTATTCTTTCCGGATTTCCTTGTGCACATGTTTACTAACCACTTGTCAATTGGGTGATAGATAAATTAAAGGAAAATTTCCACTTACTCTGGCCTTGGGCACGTTTCCATCGACATTGACTTTTCTTCAAGTACCTGCTAGTTGTCATTCCGCAATATCCGTTTCCAACTTTTTATTTATTTTTCCCATTGTAAAAACCGCTTAATTCGAGTTATTTTATGACTGAGAAAAGTATAAAAGAGTTTTTGTTAGAGAACTACGACGAATCTTGTTAAACATGGACGTGAAACTCTTTCTAATCTTCGTTTTGTCCGACATTGCTCTGTGCGTAACGGCCGATTCCGACGAGTTTCCAGGCATTTGCCCACAGATTGCACCAGTTTCTGCTTTTGACGTTGAAAAAGTGAGTTATACAAATTAGTTTTCGTAAAATAAATTAACATTTTGTTTTGCAGTTTGCTAATCATAAATGGCATTTAGCTGAAGAAACTGACAGTGACAGTGACAGATGTGTTACTATTGAAATAAACACAAAACCTCAGAATACTATTTCGAGAACAGGCATTGAGAACGAGTATAAATATTGATTTTACCTTAACCTAGAAATTAAAAAGTAAATTTATTCTTTTCAGTGGAGATAAAATCAATGAAACAAATCCATTTACCATGGCAAGTCCAGGAATTTTGAGTGTAAAGGATGGTAATTCCTTGAAAGAAAAATTCCATTTGATATTCAATACATTTATTGAATATATTTATTAGCTGATGATACAGACGAATACGTGGTTATAGCAACTGATTATGATTCCTATGCAGTGCTGTATACGTGTGAAAATGATTTTAAGGATAAAACTTACGACGGTTAGTACCAATTGAAAATAGGCTATATTTACTCGAACAGAATAAAATGCATTTTATGACATGTAGTTGTCAAAATAATTGACAAATTTGTTTTTAATTTATTACAGAGGATGTGTACGTTTATGTTCATCAGAACAAAATGACAGCTCCAGATGCTCCTTTTGCAGCTGCAAAGGCAGCCATTCAAGGAAAGGGAATTCAATCGAATAATTTCCAAAAGATCGATCAATCTAATTGTTCCGATTCTGCTTGAAAAAGCATTTATGAGAAATGTTAACTTGTACGCGAAAAGAAAATAAAATTAAATAGAGTATTTTCTGTCTTGAAATGATTTATTGCAGTGTCATTGACTAAGTGTCAACAACATTAATTTAAAGTAAAAAAATACTTTTTGTAAAATGAAATTTTTTTTCTTTGTTTTCAATTTGTTATTATTTCAAAAAAAAGTATTTTAGTAAGAAAGAATAAAACAACAACAAATAAATGAGGAACGTGTTTTTTAATATGGAAGTCTTCACTACACGCAGGCGCCATCTATTGATAACTGCCTAATTTTGTGACATGTTGCTGTTCATTAACAACATTCACATATTGCATTGCTTAAAATGTCGATTAGGAAGCACAAACTAGACAACAAATAACTCACTACACAGGGATTAATTAATAAAAATTAATCAATAATAATTAATAATAATCATCATAATAATAATAATATAAAAAAGAAAAAGAAAAAACGCCATCCTCAACTCTATTATCACCTAGAACAACAACAACATCAACAATAACAATTTAATGTCCCCAAAACCAAACATTGGGATATATAAGATAAAAACATAATTGGTAGAAATGAAAATGTTTAACATCTAAATTGCATATCATAAAATATAAAGAATTTTAATTAATTTGACTAAGATCCTTCTCTATATAAAAAAAAATATATATATAACCAGAAGAGAAAAATTAATGACGTATGAAACATCATTAATCCAAGCACTCCATTGATTAATCTGACTAAAAACGAGCGGAGGATGACGGCAATTAATGGCAGGGAAAAAAAGTTTCAATTCTTTTTTTTTTCTTATTTTCTTTTTTGACAAAAAGCTGACAAACTTGTTTCATAATTAGAATAAGTACAAGAAATAGAAGAGACAAAAAGATTGTCTTAGCGTGTGGCGAAAACCCTTCATTGCCTTACAAATTTGTTTTTATTATTTTGTACAAAGCCGAACATCACATTGTCCTTGAATAAGAACACCCCTTGATTAAGCCTATTACATCGCGCTTAGTTCCCATTACAATTCAATCAGTAGTAATTAAGTCCGGTGCGTTTTAATGTTTGAATCGTTTGGAATTATGATTAAATAGATATGTGTTGTTTAAATTTTTCTTCTTTTTAGATTCGTTTGTGAACAGCACAGTATGGCAGTAGTAGCTCTCTAAATAACACCTACACTTACAAGAATAATAGAGGCTGGCTGATAATATGATTGCCTTTTTAGTTTACTTTTTGGATTTTTATTTCAACTAAATCTGTTTTAGTTTAATTGTCTCACTTGTGATATGAATACCATCATCCACTAAAAACTACTAATCTAGCAAATCTCTTTTCTTGATTGGGCAGGGGAAGGACCAAACTGTTTTTCAGCAATAATCAGATCATAGTATAAAGGCATAAGACAATTTTTCCAAAAGAGCCGGTTATAGGGTAAGGCAAAGGAGTGCAAAAGTGCCTAATATGGCATAAATTTGTTTTCAAAACAATTGATTTCTTTCATATACCCACTATAATGGTATATCATTATCCTCACCCAAGTTCTAAGCAAATTGTATAATAATTCCCCTTTTTACAATTCAATTCAAGAGAAATTATTTATTTTTAATCATTTCAGAATTTATTAAAAACATAAGTCAAGGATTTTTTACATTTTTTCACTTTGTTCAAATATTTTATATTAATTTCAAAAATCGCAATGCAGTCTTTTAGTGCTGACTGAGCTAATGGTGTGCAATTTTTTCTAGAGGGGAAAAAACAGCATAGACGTTACGTTTATGCAATTTTTGTTTTGAATATTTAAGGCCCCACGTTTTCATGTTCGATCAATATGTCTGATAAGATCCTCACGACTATTCTTCACAAATCAAACCAGACCTGTACATTGCATTGGAGTTTGATAAACGTAAAGTTATATTGAGATAAAAATATGAAAAATAAGTAAATTCATGCTTTCTAATCATGAATATTTATTACACTAAGTGTATAAAGCAGCCTCCTTAATACCACTAATTTTTATCAATTTATATCTAAATATAGGACATGTTTAACATCTTTTTATGTAAATCTTGTTTAACTGATAACTCCTGCAAATCCCTATCGTTACATGTCAATATATATCAAACCAAAATGGCAGATATAACAAAGATAACTTCATGTCATACATTTATTATCAAAATAACTTTAAAACATTTTTCAACCCTTATCTTAAATCACTCGTTATTTAATAAAAAAATCAAACCAAAATGGTGGGAAATAATTTTAAACCATTCAAGAAACTAAAACTATGTAAGTTTGATGGTTATTATGTAGTTGAAATTTTGATAATAGGGCTAAATCCTTTTCTCAAAAATTATCACATTATTACAGAATATTTATTGATTATTTCATTTTGTAGTGTAATGTGCACTACAATTATTTTTTGGCACTTATCCTTGCACTACCCTAGAATCGGTCCTTTAATAAAGGGTCTCAAAATGTACCCCGCAATGCTGCAGCAGTGCATCAAATGTGTAATTTTTCTAATATATTATAGCCTCGTAACGAGAGTTTGTGTGTCTAACGGTGTTATGCAGTGAAAAACAACTACGACTAGAGCAAAGGCAACTCCTGGTATTGGACCATCCATGCCACGGGAGTTGAGGGACAAAGTTCGGCTAGTTTGAAGAAAATTTTGATTATTTAGGCTAGTAATTTTACGACTAGGAAAATTGGGATCTTGAAATGATGAAAAGATAAACATTTGCACAAGCATAGGGCAGGAATAGGAGATGAGAGGAATAAGAATACTGGCATATTACTGTACCACCCCCACACTTTTCCTCTTATTTTTACTCGATATTCAATATATTTTATCAATTATACAATTTTTATTTTTTTATGTTGACTAATTATTAGAATTGGAATTAATTTTTTTGTTCTTTTGTTCAATTTTTGTAATCAAAGGCTGTGGAGTTGTCCCATCCCAGTTCATGGTGAGTTTGCAACTATTTCAGGAGATTGTTGACAAACCCCATATTCAGTTTATGTAAGTATATATAAGATCCCTTGATTTTTTTTAATCTTTTTATGGTTTTGTATATATATTTTTGTTTTAACCTTTTGTATTTTTGAATTTTTTTATACTGCTCTTCTCTTGGCTGCCGTTTTCCTGGGGAGACCAAAGCAAATGCTCAAATCACACGATTAATGCACAAATGAGTCCCCATGCTATTAGAATCGTCACCATTGCCCATATGGAGAAGTTGAAATTTGCACCAGATGTCTGCAATGGGCAATTGGAATTCTGGGTAAGATTATCTGTAAAATAAAGAAAAGAAAAGAAAAAATCCAAGTTAATATGCAATCATGTGAAATAAATATGAAATAAATATGAAATAAATGTGAAATGTGTTGCACAAATTGTGAAAATATATATATCAAATAAAAGAGTAAAACTGCAACCTTATTTGAGATTTTATGGCAACATTTGTTTCAGCACGACGCAAAATTTATGAGTTCAGTCGGTTCTACTGATTTATACGTACGTGCACGTTTTAAATCTTGTCGCAACAGCAAATAACCATCAAGTCACGTGGGAAATTCTTTGTTTATCGAAAATGAAAACAAATCGTTATAATCTTTAAACTTTTACTTTATTTTATGACAGAACTGAGCGATTTATGTGTTTCCACTTGACTGAAACGAGAACTAAAAATCTCATTTTCCGCCAGTTTCTATTAAAGATGGCGTCGACATTTCTGAGTTATATCTTTGAGCGCGAACAAACATAAATAAAAATCTGTAAACAACAAAATAAATATTCAAAAAACATTATTCACCAAATAGTAACCGTCGCTTTAAATAAAGTCTCGACTAATAATAGAAACCCGTTATAGAGGTCAGAGAAAATTAAACTTTTCCGTTATCAGACAGGAACTGAGCAATCTTCCATGACAGGTTTAATAGACGGCGAGTTGGATGACGCAAACAACACGTCAGTAAAGCAAACCGCTTTCTCTATTGCGTCATACAAGCGCAAATTTATCGGTAATGAGCAAAGTTAAGAGCGGCCATCTTGCTTTCTCACCCACTTTTAAGCTGCTTCATTTGGGAATATTTTATTCGACATTTTAAGCATTAAAGTAAGCGAAAGCGCCGATGCTGAAACCAGGAGATTACGTCATAAGCCTGTGAGGCACCTGTTATTTTCCTCATGGGAAACCAATGACATGTTCGAACTCGAGAAAATCTCGTAAAGGTTGCTCAAACCCGATTAACATTACGCTTGACTTGCCAACCACATTTATCTCAGACGATACTGAAAGGATTTACTGCACTCAAATCGAGATCGAGCGAAAAAAACACCAAAACAGAACAAGATCATTAATAAAACCTATTTCCGGCAATCTCAAATTTCATTTTCCCTTGATATATACATACATTGAGTATAATGCACTGTAGAAAGTTGCTAGTTTTGATCAACTCAAATACAACAATTGAATTTATTCTATTTTGCACCACCATATTGGATTATTGGAATGCTGTAACAAAGGTAAAATCGATCGATGACGCCAGTCAAATGAATGGCAGGTTCATTTTCTTTATCAGCTTCACCAAAATAAGACATGAAAACACTGCTATTTTCATGCCTTGCGTTCTAGGCATTTTCTCTTTTATTACATAAAAAAAGTAATACAATTTTGACCCGCAAGCATTGAGAAAAGGAGGAAAATCAAATAGGTGCAGTTCACCAGAGAGCTCATCATCTCCACGGACATAATAATACATAAAGCTGTACGAAAAACACAATTTTAATCTTCTTATCATTGCAGAAAACCCAAACATTTTTACATAAAATCCTCTTAAAGTTTAAAATAGAAATAAATCTAAATTTTAAAATAAAAATAATAACTTTCTTTGAGACGAAAAAAATATTATCCACAAATTGTAATTGCCTCAGCTGCGTAAATATTTCATTTTCCACCATCTCAAAACTTTTAGAACCAAAACCAACCCCTTATCTTATTAATAAATCCCACATTTACATCAAACATTTGACTTAATGAGGCATTAAAAGCGTTGGCTGAATTTAATGTGCTTTCAAATCATTTTGCTTGCTCGATTTACGCACCTGACTAACTCATACAACCACCAAATTTAACCAGAATAAGACGACGGTGCACTTTTGCATCGATCGAATTACCCTCGTTTAACACCGCCCTCTTTGATCGTAAATATTAAATTACGCATTGATCATTTCCGAGCAAATAAACACAACATTCAATTATTCATTCATCATCTTTAAACCGAAAATTTGCCTATACACAAAACACACAAAGGCCATCTTTGATCTGACCCGTTTCATTAATGATCGTTAATTACGAACATCTCGTATTGTTGTTGTTGCTACCTCTATTTACTTTTTTAATTCTTTCTTAGTGTTATATAATTTCCTCCCCTTTAATCCAAGCACTTGATTAGAGGTTTTACCTATTTCTTTTTTCTTTTTTTCTACCTTCATTACTACACGCGAACAAAATAAGCTGTTC
Organism: Geophilus carpophagus; assembly: GCA_034687075.1. Classification (NCBI taxonomy): domain Eukaryota; kingdom Metazoa; phylum Arthropoda; class Chilopoda; order Geophilomorpha; family Geophilidae; genus Geophilus; species Geophilus carpophagus. The sequence continues at coordinate 3,039 of JAQFZN010000081.1, read as the reverse complement.
TTACCGCAAATTCACGCACTCATTACATGCGGGTTGCTCTTTGCAATTGCAAGCATCTCAGAGTTATAGCGAATAGCTGAACTTAACGTCACTATAAATGTCACACAGTAACATCACTTTTATTAAGACTGTAGTCGCAAAATTTGTTGCGGCAATTGCATTAATTCAATGCTTGTGTTTATGAGTTGATTTTGGTTTCGTGTCTAAATGCATCGCGAGCACATTAGCAGGATAAACAATTTGGAAAATCAAATAACGGAAACTATAAATCGCGCAGATTGTATCGCCAATTTGTGATTAAACGATATTGCAAAATTGTTTTCTTTGATTGTGTAACGATTGTATCATAAAAGTGGTGAATTTGAATTAAATCGATGGTTTTTATTATTTATGTAGTCTTGATGTGACTGCTTATGAGTAATTTTGTTTACGTAACAACATTCTTTGATCCGTTATAATATTTTCAACCTTACCGTTTATTTAATGTTTATTTATGTAAAAAAAGATAAAAACAACTCAATAACAGAGACGAGGAAAAAATATTTTACACCTTTATTCCGCTGGAACTAATTTCGATCTTGGACAAAGAAAAATTTAAATTTTAAATATCCATTGACCGCAACTCATGAATGTTTTATTTCAGACTAACGTTATTTGGAGGTTTTCATGCCATCCATTCTATCCAATAGAGATACTGTGTGTCATTTGAGTGAACGTACAAACTGAATCTTAAGATTTTTTTTCCTTCCCACAATCCAACTCTCTCTCTTTGATGGCAGAATATAAATTTGAGAGCCTTTTTTTACTCTTTCTTCGAATCCCCTTGAAAAACAGGTTTTTTAGAATTCTAAAAATCCCGTTTCACGCAAAATGCCAAGTTTTCGATATAAAATGAATCTTACTTGAGGCAGCAATGAGCTGAGGTAGGTACTGCTTCCAAAAGGCACAAGGTTTCAGCCGGGGACCTCTCCCCGTAGCGCTGCTGTTGACCGATAGCTGTAGATATTCCCGGTCGTAGAACGTGTGAACTGGCCAGTAAGTTCGGGTCCAAGAACCATCAGGTGACAAACTGGGATTACTAGAAAAGAAAGTAATATTGATTTTAGACTTATAAATTTTTTCAAATTGTCTTTCTAATATTTATTAGAGAAAGATTGAAGATTATTATGGATTTTTCATTACATAATGTCCTTCCTTCCTTCAAATGACGTCATTAATACCCCTTTCTTATAAAAAAATCAATCCATTAAGTAGTAGTACAGTAGCATTAGGAGCATTAAGTGCTCGATGCCATTTGTCGACATGCAATTTGCTCAGTTTTACGACTTGTTTAGGAAGCCATTTTTTGTGCAACGTGTTTGCAAGAAAGATAATTAATATCATAAAAAAGTGAACAAGTTAATTGTGCAAACACCCTTATTTTTGAAACGATTATAATTAGGTGATATAAAATCGTTTTATATATGATTTATATATTGATCTGTAATTGAGGTTAAGCCGCGAATTGTCTTGTATTGAAAATGGGAAAAGCGCCAAGTGATAATATAGTTAGCAATGAGGTTCGAATGATGAATTAGTTCTAATGAATGGTCGCATTCATTCGTCATGCGACACTGCACACAAATTAAGCAACGCTTTTGTCTGATGAATCAAAACAAAAGATTAAGTAATGTGAGATCCGAGATGTTATCAATAACAGCAAGTGTTTTTCTTATTAATTTAAAAATTATTTATATCTCGTGAATAATCAAAATAATGTAAATATTATAAATAATAAGTTATTAAATAATAATTTATTATTTAATCTCACAACTCCATTACATAATTCTATTACGTCGATCGTGATAATTGGTTCAGTTGAAACTTACCCAGTTTTAGCAAAGTTGGTCCAATATCTCATGATACGCCTACTGAGTTCTTGTTCAGCTGTACTGTACCCCTTGGCAGGATTGAGAGGTTCCCCAAATACGAACGCGATCTCATCAGCATGTAACACTCCCATCCATCTAGGCCAGGGCGTAACGGTGGAACGATGCGTGAAGTAATACATGTAAACATTCTGTCCACCTTGTACATAGCGATATGAAAATTCGTTCACGTTGCACGTAAAGTAATAGTCTCCGACGGTTTTGTCCAGAGCATCTCGGTTACGGTCAGGGTCGTCGGGATTCAACCAGTCCGTGTACTCGAACACGACAGCATCTTGGGCGATTGCGTTTAAATCTGGACGCAGCTTGCGCACCGATTTGACAAAATCCTCTCGATCTACGTACACATTTTCAGCGAGTGGAAGAAGTTCAGGCAGAAAATAAATGAGGAAATAATTGCCCTCATCCGTGTTGCTGCCTACCAACATGGATGCCTTTTTGAAACTTTTTCGTTTTAGTGACATCTGTGGTGTTTCGTCTAAAAATGAGCCGTCGATGACCGGGGCGAAAGGAAATTCGCAAATACCAAGTGAATCGCTACCCTCGTTTTCAACTAAGGTGATGGGATCGGTTCTGCGAAGACATTCGATCATTAAATCAATTTCTTTTGTGGTGTGAGGACAACGCACGGCTTCGGCAAGACGAAAAGCGTGAGTGAGCGCTTTCTTCTCGCTAACGTACGACCAGGGTGCTGTTGCGGCCCCGCTTTGTAAAATTACCTGAAATGTAAATGATTTTTATTATTTCATTTTTAAACATATCATTATACCTTATTTCATTGTAATTTAAAAGCTATATACACGTCCGTGAAGTTGGCTCGCCAAATTTTAGCCACCACTTTGAAAGGTTAGAGCTGGTTAGTGCTCTGTTAGCTATATTTACAGGTAAAATTTCAATGTTGGTGCTGCATTTTTTGCAAAAATATAATAAAAATAAAATTGGTGAGCCAACTTCACATTTACCACCCAAAAGTCTACTACCATCTTCAAACGTTGGAGCTGGTTAGTGCTACGTTAGCTTTATCTTCCTATGTCATTTTAACGTTAGAGCTGCACTAGATAAAAAACTTAAGCCAAATCAAATATGGCTAGCCAACTTCACATATTCCCAC
>JAQFZN010000080.1:0-59522 GCA_034687075.1 Geophilus carpophagus | reverse complement strand
GATAAAATTGTCTTTTCAAGAAGCATCAAATGCATGTTATCTTGTTTCAATCTGCAACTAATCTCACAGCTTCTAAAGGAATTTTAATTGCTTGATTAATCATTTACAGTTAATACCGAGACTAGTATGAATTTTTCATACAATGTCGTAATCTTGAGTAAATAGAGAGCCTTAGCAGATATTCGTTAACTATTAATAATATCCCGTGGACTTATAATAGAATATCCATATTGATGATATAATAATAGCTTGACAGAGTAAAGTTGTTGTTTTAGGTTGTAAGAGCATATAATTGTTTGCAGTTATAAAAATAAAATTTAAAAGTTTCATGTGACAAAAATGTGTAAAAATAAAAAATAACTCCTTAAATTGTATTTTGGTGAATGGCGAAAAGGAATATAAATTGCCGTTACAAGAGTTCCTTGGGGACAGTCACCATCTTGAATCTTGTGTGGGCAATGGAGGAAAAATATGGCGCGAATCTTCCCTCCTTCGTTCCACAATCGCAGCGCTTTTACTGCAGACTTTTATTGTCAATTTGTTTTGCCTAAATTTTATCTCTCGCTTTCCTCTCGTGCCAACAGCGCCATCTGATGCACTTTAAAAGCGACATCCACATGGCGGCAATAATTTTTCAACTTCTCTCTATTAGCACCAGAAGGACAAGATGCACACACACACTCACGCATGTTAAAAAACATTCAACTTCTTTATAGTGCAAAAACGATTCTCTTTTACTACTATGTTTACAGAGCAAACAAAATTTTCAAAACATCAATCGCGTGTCTAAATTATCCGCCAAAAAAATATTTACTTGTCACCACTACATTGATTTAATATACTAAATTAATACTTTCTCTTCTTTCCAATGTTTTAAGACACTAACACGCCATTTTAGTTGCCATTATAATAAATTCGCTGCTTAAAAATTAATGACCGACTTTTAGTGTGATTAATCAATTTGATTAAATTACAATATTTCCAAATAATCAAAAATAATTAGTTCAATCAGAATAACGAAAATGATTGAAAACCCCTAAAGATTTACACAAGCGAATAATTATTGCAAATTAAGCTCATTTCAAGTTGAAAAACAAAACTCCACATCATATCCATTCATTATATTATATTATATACATTTTATAATTTATTTCACCAACTATTCCTAGTGAATTTATTCCCAAAACACGTCACCTCCCTAAGCAAACCCCGAAACCATATACAATACCCAAAACAATTCGTCGACATAAAATAAAATAAAAAGAAAAAAATGAAAGATGAAACACGTTTAAACTAAACCAAACCACTAAGACGACCACCAACTCCTAAACCATCGCGTATAGGGGGTGTGCAACGGCGACTTAGGAGCCTCGAGGGATATAAAATGTTGGCTCAAGAGTGAAAAATGGCGGCATCAAGCAGCCAGAGAATGAGCGCGTGCTCTACGATGACACACTCTTCATGCTTAGCCCAATTTGCTACCACAAAATCCGTCCGTTTCGATTTTGACCTCAAACCTGCCTGCGCCAAATGAGGAATTATGCGCCTGCCTCAGCGGCACACACCTTACCCCTATCGTTCAGGCAAAGCTCTAGAGATGGAGGGGGACCGCGTGCAAGAGGGGAAGGGAGAGAGCAAAGCAAAGAGAAGTTCAAAGAGACAAAGATCTGATGGTAGAAAAGACCATAAATTGTGCTTATAGTAAACATTTGCCGATAAAAGAGTGGACGAGCACAAGGAGCTGAAGAGACCTTGAGCTTATAGAGAAAAGGGAAAGGGGGAGGAGGTGGCGTCCCAACTGGCAACGATGTATCATCCAAACGGGACACCAGAGCGGCATTACACTATCAACACCCACTCTCGTGGCCCATAATTCATTGAGGCGCGAGACAAACTGACGCACCTCCCCCCATCTCCACCTCTTTCATCCTTGCCATAATCTTTAAACGGTAAACAAAAATATACGAGGCCGGGGCCTGTCTTTCCAAACACAGAAAGAGACGCGTGCGCACAGTGGCGTCGCATCATTAAAGATGGACGCTTTGCTCTGCTTGATTACAAAATAATGTTGTAAACCATCAAAACATTTTTACAACGAGACGGTGGGTTAAAGGTGACGCACAGTTCACTCGACCAACAACACTCGGCCTGAATGACCCCTAACACTCCCGGATGTAAACGCCAACGTCTCTCCTCTCGCGTCATCAATTATTCACACAACAACAACACAACAACAACAACGTGTCATACGTACAATTGTATCAAACACTTCTACATTTCTAATCCTTTAATACACAATATTAGAAAATTAACGGAAAACTTTTCTTTTTTATTCCTTTCTACTACCTCCTCTTCAATACCCCCTACAACACCCCACACCCACCAATCTCAAAGTGCGGCGTTCTTCCATTTTCATACTTTTCTCATTTGGCCCCCATTTGAATAAAAAGACCATCACTAGTGTACCTTGAAAAATTAGGGGGGAAACTGATTATCACACGCTAGAAAGAGAAAAAAAAGGTTCAGGGGTATGTGTAGAGAGGGTACGAGTGAGAGAGAAGTCCCTTCAACCGAGAGGTCGTCATGGAAACGTAGAAAAGAATAAAAAAATCATTCCCTCATCAGCATTTTTAACATTTAAAATAAAATACAAAAAAGGTAATAAAAATATCATATAATAATATTACAATTCATATAAAATAATACCGTAAACTATTTTATTATTACGGTACACGTATACATATATATATATATAATAAAATAAAATAAAAATATATCTTAAATCATTTTTATTATTTCTTGGTGGTTACATTTTCCCGCCTCCTCAATCTCGTCGGCCGAGAAAGAAAACTGACCCCCAACGCAAACTTGTTCAAATCTCCACGGGGTGCCCCTGACCTCAGCAGGGGTTCCGTTCTAGAATTCAATCTAATACGAAGGGGAATGAGGGAGACCCACATCTCACCGTCTGAAGTGGACACAAGGACAAATTATGAAAAATGACCACACCCAGTTCCCATAGGCGACTCCTTTTCATTCTGCGAGTCTCAACGCGCGGCTAAAAAGATGGATGAAGAAAGCGGAGGGGGTCTCGAAAGGGGAATAAGAGGTGGTGGTAGGTAGAGAAGAGAGCAGGAAGGAAGGAAAGGTTCTTTAGGGAGCGCCAGCTGACGCCAGCGCCAGCTGACGCCAGCGCCGTGCCCATGCCCAACCGAGCAGAGTTAAGCCGCGTACAGTTAGAGATCGCCGTTTAACGGTCAGTCGAAGGGGCGCCGATGCTAATGGCGAATGACCCAAAGGGTGTGTGCACTGGACAGTGAAAACGGGCTGGAGACCGGTTCGATTTCAATGACATCGCTCGAATTACATACCCTTACACGCGGAAATATTACACAAAGGAATAAAAAAAAAGAAAAAAACTCCGCCTGGTACGAGGCGGTAAACTTCCCCGCACAGCACGACGGTTGAGAAAAGAGAGCAAAGTCGACGCGAAGACGACGTCTGGATGTTAGGAGAAGGGGTTGGGAGAGGAAGAGAAAGAGAGAGAGAGAGAGAGAGAGAGAAAGAGGAAAAGAAAAAGGAAATAAAAAGCATGATTCACTCATCGGAGCCGCATCGGCACGAGCACCAAACGCCCGCTCCCCGCTCCTCCACTCGGCCGTCGTCGACGCCGAAAGACGGTGCAGCTTCCCGCTTCCATTTCCACCTCATAAAACGGAGGGCTGCACGAGGAGCACTCACTGATTCCATCTCCATAACACATCATCCCCACCCCCGAGCAAACTATTGTACACTCCCACTCCCCCTTCTCTTCTTCTTCTGCCAACCAACCATTTCTCCATCTTCGGCGAGCATCTTGCAGCATCCTCGTCTCGAAAAAAAATCATCAAAGGGTTGAAGCGGAACATAAACAAAGTCGTCGTTCACAGTCAACAAAAGCCACAAACTTCACCCGTTACATCATTCCCCCTTCTCCTCCTTCTTCCCCAGTCTTATCTCAAATTTATTCCTCTCTCGATATTTTTTCCCAACGCGCATCTTAATCCAATTTGATCATTCCCCTCCATCATACTATTACTAATAGCGTCGATGATCCTTCGCTACGGCAAAAAAACCAGAACTGCCAGTTAATTACGCCGCATCAAACGCACCCTCATATACCTCTCCCCCAACACCCCTCCTCAGCAAACCTGACGCTAATCATGATCTGAGACGTAGCGCCCATTTTTAATTGCTTGAGAAAAGTTTGCAGGAAAGAGGAGAATTAAATTTTAACCTCATTTACGCCCCAACCGTCTTCTTCTTCTTACTCCACAAGTGTCTAGAAATCTCGTAATTAACGCGAATTTTTTTATACAGCTCAGATGAGACTGACATGCAGAGTGAGGTGGGGTTTGTAAGGAGACGGGGGAAGTTGTACGTGCATATATAGACCCACCTTACATAAATATATAATTGAGTGCAAGATGAAAGGCAAAAAGTGTCAGATGATGTTTAATAAATAAAGGGAAAGTAAATTTTTCAAATAAAAAAGTGTATGAAATAAAATGAAATAATAGAATAGAATAGAAAAATGGTTGAAACATTCAAAATGGTTGCCAGTTTGCAAGCTAATTACTCGTATGCGAGCAGATAGAGAAAAGTGTAGAAGAAAACCACCAAATTTAATTACTCGCTGGGTTGCAACTAAAGTTAAGCCTAATTACTTCGTCCACATATTGAATCATGCATCACTATATTAATATCATACATCTAACACGTGTTTACTCACTGCGACTTCTGCGTCATGCGCATGCGCAATAAACAAGGATTTTTCCATATCCTCTATACGTGTACTGATGCTCAACTCATCCCTCGCTCAATTCTCTCTGCCAACCAATTAAAACGATAAGTCCCTTTTGTGATCAACCCTAACACCATCAAACTACTATTTTAACCCTTTAACCTTTACCATTATATTTTCCGAATACCAATTTCCGTTACTAAAGTTGACGAAAACCTATTTTTCCATTTATTTGTTTAGAAAAACATCATTTTCATATTCCATTCAAAGAAAAGACACAAACTTCCGGTTTTAAGCCACTATATTTTAGAAATCAAACAATGATTTAATTTAATTTCACTTGATTTATTCAATTCAAAAACTCCCCAAACCTCAATCAAAACCCAATTCATCGATACATGTGGCTTTTTCCAATAACAAAAAACCTCAAACCAGACTAAAACCATAAGAAAGTGTCCCTTAAAACAAGACAAAACAAGCAAATAAAAAAAAAACTTTTTATCCACATGATTGCTGTCACTCAAACGAGCATGAAAAACTATTTGCTCTATGTATTATTACAAAAAAAAAGAGAGAAAAGAAGAAGAAACAGCATTAAGCACGACAGTGAAATTGCACTTGTGCCATCGTTACCATCGGAAAAACCGACATGGAAAAATCTTTGGACCTCAAACTCGACTTGACATTCGGCGGCTGGTGCATGACACTCGGCCGCCCGACGTACACCAGCCTCGCGTCTGCCAACCCGATTGACGTCTGACGCATTATCTTTTCATGACAGACAAGCGACAAAATCCCCCGACGGCCAACGCACACCCTACTCATGTAAACACACTTATTTCGCTGTTACACACCTCCCCGTCTCTTATATCCTTCCCCCTCCAGTTCCAGTTTTCGCGCCAATTGGACACTTGTGGATGTCAAATTCATGAGTAGACAATAAGACGAGAGGTGCAAGGTGAACATGTGAAAAATAAATGAGAAAAGCAAATTCAAACTCCTTCTCCTTCTCCTCGTGCATGATGGATGCTCGTATCTATGACAACGAGATGCTGCACTTGCTTTATCCGAAACCCGCGCCAACTTCATCTTGTGCAAATAAAACTAACCTCCAAGAGCACATTCGACGAGAATTTTTCCCTACTTCTACAACTCAAATATGATAGCGATAATAACAATCATCCTCCTTCACTTACCCCTTTGCTTCCCTCCATTTGCAAAGAATGATGAGACCATTAAATAATTACACACAACCCCTGTTTTACTCGTAATAACATGCACATTACAAGCCAATCCAACAACTGCATAATTCAACGGCTGAGAAAACATAGATAAAGAATAAAATAATAAAATAATAAAAAAAATAAAAAAAAAAATAAAAAAAAAAAAGATGGTGGATAACAAAAAAAAAGAAAAGAAATAAAAATAAAAATGGTTTCTTCTTATCCAAAGAGGACTCCCTCAGGAGACGAGATCGGCTCATCTTTATGGCCACATCTACGGTCGAAGGATACAAAATGCCACACAAAAGCCAACAAGATGGCCGAATTAAAAGCGCAATAACGATGGGTAATAAAAGAGGAAACAAATGTTTTTCTAAGTGAATCCGCAAAATCAAATTCAAAATGGAGTAACATCACTTTTTTTTCGATCAACAAAATGAACAAAAGCCCCAAAACTGATCTAATTTTGATTTAAGCAATTAACAAACCTTTAATTAATAAAATAATCCTATCTAAACTTGTACATTTCTTTTATTACAACCTTTTATTACCTCAAATTCAATCTATTTACAATTATTTCATTCCCTTCTGTTCAACCTAGAATAATAGCTCCACTTTTATAACCCTTAAACCAAACCAAAACATTAAAAAAAAATTTCTCATCTTCTAAAAATCCTCACAAACTAAAATCCAAACCAAACCAAGTATAAGACTCAAAAAAAAAAGAAAAAAGAAGAGAAGGGAATGCTTTTAAGAGGAGATTAACAAAGTTAGAAACTTGGAAAAGGAAGGAAGGAAGAAGACCTTGGAGGATTCCATGCATAATCCTTTTGCCTTCTCTTAGGAGATTAGAAGAGAGAGGTCAGTTTCCATCAAGAAAACGCCCCCTGTATTAAAATATAAACACTGATCCCAGCGCATCCTCCATCTCATCCTCATTAAAGAAATGAAATTCCATTCAGCATACGTCACACTCGAATAAACTCAAACTCATTTGACGCGCCATTGGACGCTCACCGAACGCCTCACGACCGCCGCCTGTCTTCGCACCGAGAAATGGTGAGAAGAGATGGGAGGAGGATGCTGCACGCGCCAGGTCTGGACGCCACCGATAAGACGCTCCCCTTCCAACCTCACCTAGACTAGTGATTTATAGTCACTACCCACTCGCAGCTACTACCACCCGATAAGTGGGGATATTGCAGTAGACGCCAAACGCAACCTCTGTATAAACAAAACGCTGCACATTAACAAGTGCAGCGCCGTGCTACCAAAAATCTCCTATTGCTAATTACGGCTGGCAAAACACCATCCATCATACAAAAGGCTTAAGAGCCGACTGCTGGCGATTTATGGCTACGCGCAACCGATTCCATTAAGCGATGATATTCCCGAGTAATGAAGGGTTAACACTTGATGCGCATCGCAGCTAAGCCCCCAATTCAATGGATAAACTTGCACTGGCTAAAAATTTCATTACGTACTAAATATTTACCATGTCTTTACGCTAAATCCATTTTCACCTGTTATTAATTATTCACATTTCCTTACATCTTTTCTCATCTATTAAATAAATAAATATAAATAAATAAATAAATAAATAAATAAATAAATAAATAAAATTCACAGTTATAATCAATAAATTTGATTATTTCTTGATTGCTCTTTTGTTTAATTTACGATAATAAATCAAAAAGTGAATTTAATTGAATTTTATATTAAGGAAAACGTAGAATCTTTAAGCACACACTCATTATTAGAATCAGTATCCATGGAAACCAAGTTCAACACGTGACACATGTCTCCCCTCTCTCGTCGTCTCTTAAGGATCAAATTCTCATTTTAAATGCTTTCACTTAAATGGCGTCGGTGTAGATTAAATGTACCTTACAAACCGAGGTGATCAACCTTAACAACCCTTTATGTCCCCTCCGCTGAGTGAATCAATGAATCGAAACCTAAAGTTTACTCTCCTTCACAAAAATTTGTGTAGTTTCACTTGGCAAACTTGTAATTTATTTCACCCCCTTCTTTGCTTGTCACTGAATCAACTTGGGGTCGTCTAGTTTCATTTCCTGTTTGAATTTAACCAAACACACAAAAACCTTCCTACACTAAACACAAATTCTAAGCTAGCTTATTCGTCCTAGAAAAACGAAAGCAGAGCACAAAAAAACTGCACACAGGAAATGAAATGGCGCTCCGAACGTGCCAACAAATTCAATGACGCTCCTTTCAAACCATTTACAATCATTTTATAATTCCACTCAGATTCAATACAAATTTATTTTATCTAATAAAAAAATCTAAACTTTTCAAAAACATAATAATAATTTTTAAATTATAAAATAGCAAATATTAATTAATTAAATGATTAAATATTCACAAAATGCTTAATAGTGATACTGTTGCTTAACTGTAACAAACAATCACGGTGACATTTCTTCGTTATTAAAACAAAGAGTAATATTTCATTGTTATTATAAATTTAAATACGACATAACAAATTACAGCGTATTTAATAACGCCTTCAATTTTAGCAAGCAAATTTCCTCCCTCTCCCAACTTTTTATTCGCATACAAACTGTCAGCGATATTTCTCACAATAATATGAAATCTTTTTAATTTCAAGTGCAATACAAACTCAAAATATTCCCAAATTCATCAGACGTGGCACTTGTAAGAAAGACGAGAAGAAGGAATGAGTTTGATTTCGCCCACACCCCTTTCCCAATCCTCTCCCTTCCTTTTTTTTTCTCTTTTTCAGCTGTTAATGAGAGCTCGCATACTCCATGTCTGTCATTTTCTCCTCAATGACACCCCCTCCTGCTCCTCATTTCTCTCTAACTCCTTCCCTTGAAAATTATGCAAAGCGTATGACTGCCATTATGAAGACGAAGAGAAGGAGAAAAATTACTCTCATCTCTGCTACCCGTCAAAATTTGACAGACAAAAAATACTAATAACCTCACTCAGCATAAGAGATAAAAAGACTAAAATAATAGATTCAACCTTTTGAAATAAAAAAAAATATTAAAGTAATTGAAAAACTTTTTCACACAAAGGAAAAGTTTCTTCTAATCTCTTTAACTACATTTCCTAGTATTATTAATTTATCAATGGTGCAATTAATTGAATTTTTATTGAGAAAAACTAACAAGAATCAATGGGAATTTTCACTCAAGTGACGTTTTCTATTCTTAACGTCATATCGTATCAAGTAAAATTACGGATCATCGGTGATTTAATGGTGGAATGTTCGCTTACCAAACCATTGCACTTGTATCCAATGAAGAAAAGTATTAGAAAAGCAGAGCGAAAAAAATATGATTACAAAACACATTTTAGAGGAAAACAATAGATAAAATGAAATGGGGAGTAAAAAACATCCAAGATGGCGGATAAGAATTGGCATTTTTACCAACTAAAACCTAGTGACAGGCCATTTCTTTGACGTATTTCTTTCTATAGAAGAAACCGTTAACAACATGAGAGTTTCCATGGCAACAACATCCAATCAAAATGTGGATCTCATCAATGGTTGATGGGTCTAAACAATCTTTTCATCAAAACGTTCATGTCACTGTCGCTCGTTAGAGGTCTCTTGTTCACCAAATGACAACCCATTTCACTCCCCCAACACTTTAACTCAAAATTCCTTTTCCTTGACAAAATAAATCTAAAAATTTTACCACTCAAAAATAGTCGCAAACTTAATACAAACCTCCTTTTAAAACAAACTCAAACAATTTTTCTCCCCTCTTCTCTTTTTCCCTCTTTTTTTTATTTTATTTTTATTAAATATCCATCACGTCTCATCAATTATGCGATCGTCTCGCCTGGTAATTTGATTTGGCGTTGATATGCACCCACCCCGTCCAAATCACTCCTGTCACATTCAATGTGAGATCGGAAGAGAGGGAGGTGGAAGCAGCCACAGACGACGGGCATCACTTGTGCGTTACGCCTGCGCGACAACCAAACTCGTTTTGCATCAATTATAAGCCACAAAGAAATAGAATCAAGTCAAACTGATCGCGTAATCATTCTTGTAATACGAATTGACCTAACTAAACCATTTTCCGCCCATATCCTTGTCAGATCAACAAAAACTTTTAACTCTTTTCAATTGCATTTTTAAATCATTAAATAAATAATTTCATCAAACTGATAATAAGTTTGAAATTTTCTGATATTTTATAGCAGCAAATTAATAGAATAAAACTCATATTCAGAACAAAAATGGCGACTTTAATATTGTAAATTGAATTGAGAAAAAATACAATTTGTCAAAAAAATAAATATTCAAAATTAAAATCTAAAAAATTATATGTGTATATAAAAAAATGCAAAATGGGGACCCAAAACTTGCCTCTCATGAAAAATACATTCAATATCAACGTCATTTCAAACAATTCACGAAATCATTTGATGCAGTCATATTTCACAGAAAGAAAAAAAAATACATTTTTAATATTTAAAAAAAAAATAATAAAAAATTGAAAATTCCAGTAAAAAAATATCATCAAAAACCTATCTACTTTTTAAACCAAGTATTAAAAAAATTTAAAAAAAAAAAATTTAAAAAATCCCAGAAAAAAAGTGAAAACTTCCGGAACAAACTCCCTAACATTTTTTCCCCTTCCCAGAACCCCAAGTTAAAAAAGAAAAAGCTCATTTTGTCACTCTTCCTTTCCTCTCTTTGTTTTCTTACAACAAAAAATTGAGTGATGCTTTGGTCATATTAAGTTTCCAACATTTGCACAGCGTCTCATCACTCTGCCCAATTTACATGCAATAATGTCGACCAATTGCACATAAATTCATAATTTCGTAACGGATCCGTGAACATATCGCGCGCGCTTGCGCAAGGGCAACCGAGCAGGCGGGCTTCACCGCACGTCGGCCGGCATAAGAAATTTGTTTTTGCCTTCCAATATGGAAGAAAAGAGACGGGGGAGAGGAAAAACGAAACGATCTATGATTGATGCACAGAAAGGGAGCAAGACAGAAGGGGCGTGCGGAGAAAGAGAGAAAACGAACGGAAAGGGGGGTAGAAATACGGGAAAAAATTTGGAAAAAAAAAAAGCACAAAAAAAATTTGTGTTTATTCATGGAGTTTGGTGAAGACGGCGAATGCGCACGCGCGCCAATTTTTATTCTACACTGTGTTCATGCATACGGAAAGAAAGACAAATTCATCATATGATTATATTCGGATATATGAGAAGGAAAAACTCACTTGAGCAGAAGAAACCACGCTTACAAGACTTTATGGACGACAAGAAGTGGAAGAAGGGAAAAGGTTACGCAACAACTCACATCGAAAAATCGAAATATAAACAACTTTTTTTAAAATTTATTTTATATTTTTATATTTTTCTTAAAATATTGTATTTTATCTTTTTCAGTGACTCAAAAGGTGAAATGTATTTTTGGGTCTAAACGAAAAATAAGAGAGAAAAGTAGTTAGTAAAGATGAGGGTTTAATTTTTAAAAGACTCTTCTCTCTGATTGAGTTCAGTGACCGTAGAAAAATAGGGCTCAAAGGGGTTAAGTCACGTGACTAGCTTCATGTGTCATTAAGTTGGCAATTAATCGTTATTCTGCAGTCGTAATGTCAGGTGAGACGGAACCGGGAGATGGTAACCAATCAGTTCAACGAGTGAGTGAGGTGTGTGGCTCCAAGTAAAGGGAGTGTTTAATCACGTGATCCTCTCCTCTGCACTTCCAACAACCAACCAACCAAGCGAAAAAAAAAACTTTGTTTGCTTCTTGTCCAACTTTTTTCTGACCATGATAAGGGAAAGTTCTATATAATGCGATTACTACTTCATGACCAAAAGATTATAGAAAAAAAAATGGCTGATTGTGCTCTTTCTGACCTTTCAGACCTTTAAGGAAAACATGCAACACCATCAATTTTAATAAACGTGCATTAAAATCAATTGAAAAGACTTAAAAATATCATTTAATAAAATTAGCAAAAATTCAAGCCCATTCTGCATTTCTACTTTCTCTGCACACTGACATTTTTCCTTCAAATTCCTTGCAAGGCGGAGACTTGGCTGATTGCACCCGGCACAAAACGGCCTCGACGTGTGCTGCTTAATGAAGCTTTCATTTTGCACTTATTCCTCGAAATTACATCATCCACTTCATTAATTCCTCGTTCCCATGCAAATGAGAGCCCGTTACATTGCTGTCGGACATGTCAGAAAATGCACCCTTTACCCTACTACCTTTTACCCCTACATCTCACATTTTAACTGCATCGTATAAACGTCCAATTTTAATTCACAGCTCCTTCAACAACCAACTAAACCTCCAATTATCATTCACTTATGCAACTATTTCCACCTCGCACAAAATGATATAAAACTCGGTTGAAGCGAAAACAAAAATTAACCAATTTACCATTACAAGTCAGACAGATCGATAAGCTGTACGACTTGCAATGTGAAAAATAATTATTTCATGAATAAAACAAATGGGAAAATAAGTTATACAGCGATATATTGGTGATTTGCAGTATAAAACACCAATTATAAGTACAACGTTTCTGCTTGAAAATAGAAAAAAAAATGAGTGACAATCAAAGCTATAACCCTAGGGCTCCCGCCTTTCGCGTCCATCATTTAATCGTGAGCGGGCGAACGCCAAGCGAATTAATTTCCCCCTCCTCTTGTTCACAACCCCTAGCAGTCCGTCACACAACTCGCAACCACATACTGAGGAGTGAGACGCGAGAGAGCACACTACTTCTACTACCACTGCCTGCAACTCGCTTCACTGGTCCACGACGCTCTGATGTTAACTAATTACTCTCTTCGTGCCAATCCTTCGGGAGACTCCTAGTGAGACGCTGCAGGGGTGGTGGATCCATCCGCCTACACCTCCCCTTCCCATCATGTCATTAGATCAAATCAAAGAAGGTGCAGAAGAAAAAAGAGAGTAGCAAATGCACTTTCATCAACATCCAAAATGGCTGCTGAAAACTAAGTGACAAACTTTTAAATAATGCGACAACACATTTCACTAAATACTAAAAATAGTCATTTCGTATCACCAACTTTCCATATAAAAAAAAAACTAAAAAAAATATATAAATTTGTGTTTTTGGTATTTTTGGTATTTGGTATTTGGTATTTGAAAATTTTTGGTATTGGGTATATGGAATTCATTCTAATCCATTTTTTATTATCTAGCACTTGATTATTTCTAAATTTATTATATCTGATCTAGATATAAGTGAGTGCAAATCCCAATCCGTAATAAATTCAGGATTAAGATTATAATTTCTTATTAAAAAAAAAAATTTAAAAAAAGGCCATTTTTTCTTTTTTTTTATATAAATATATATTTCTAAAGTTATTCCCATGAGACTTCCTCCTTTATTAAAAAAAGCATATGAAAAAAAAAGAATAAAAATTATGATAATGCACTTTTCAGAATTCGTTACTCTGATGGGTTTGGGAGTTGCACACGAATAGAAAATGACTGCACCGAGAGAGAATCTCACAACAAGATTCTTTCGTATACGTATATACCACGTGGGAGATGGATAATTACTTCCCTCCCCCATCCCATCCCATCCACTACCATCATTTCCTATGCATAAGCAACATCATGACATAAACAAGCACGATTGAGGGGAGAAGCCCAACATCTTCATTACAATCCCATCACTCCCCTTTCAGTACTATTAAAAAAAAAACACATTAAAAAATGGGGCAAAATATATTTTACCTCCACACTACTGACACTGGGTTCCCCAACTTTTATCTAAAAAAAGTGCCATAAATTTTTAAGAGCCTATCACTGTGGACAGCCATTGCTCTACCTGTTTTTCAAGATGACAAAGAAAAGAAGAAAACAGACCAAAGAGAAGAAACCCATTCCTTAGCTCAGTGATTATTGATGGCCACTCTCTTTTCCTGCAGGGTCATCTCGACACAAAACGGAGAAAAGAAACCGCCCCCACGTGCCAATTCAACAACTACATCACTCGCACTCACAATGGCAGTCTACAACATCACTCATAACGCCATAGAAAACATACCTAAGTCCTCAATGACTCTGTAATTTGACAGAATTGTTAAACCCAACCAGCTCTATGTAAAATGCATTCAATAACTTTTCTTGTTGGTATTTTCAATAAACCAATTAAACCCCCGTCGAATTCGATCGTTGAGAAAACTCGACAACAATTCCTACACCAAATATGAGTGCTGAAATACAGGTTTAACGAGCTTTTAAACAGCAGGCGGATGAATATAATCTCACCTGCAAAGACACAACAAACATTTATTCGAGATTTTTATTTCCCCATCAAATTCGACTCTTTATGGCCATAACTATTACATTTTCTACTAGGGGGCGTCTCTCTTAAAATTCGATGCGGTGCACGCGCTCACCACCGTTCACGGGGCACTTAAGAAAATTATATCGCTGGAGGTGCAGCTTTACAGCCTTACCAAGCGTTCCCCCATCTAACCCCAAGTCGAGAAGCACTTTTACAACTGAACGGGTTAATTCTCCCTTTCTCTTGCCATATTAGCAACGCCGCTGTGCCGCAGTCGGCGTCGCTGGGTCATCGAGAAGGCGACTCAGTGTCCCGACTCCAGAGGTCTCCCACCGCTTGTCCACTTTGTTGTTTATCAGTGGCCAAACACGAGCTACCTCCAACAACTCGAGGCTCCTTCTCTTGCGTTTGACTAAGACGAATGGTCGCCGTTTCCTTTGCAGCCATTGCGTTGGTTTAGAAAAAGAAAATGAAAAAGAGATGGCAAGAAAACCCAATCCACGAAATACTGCCGTTCACATTAAGACTTTCCCTCACCCCATCTCCCTCACATTCGCTCCTCCTCCCCCCTTTATCCCCTACGCACCAACCCCAAGATCCTCCCGTCTCTACCAAGTGATGCATTGCTTTTTTCCTGCAAAACTCATTTTTCCACTCTCCCAGCCGAAAAGAAAAGAAAAAAAAGTTTCATCCAATGAGAACTAACTTTTTTCCTTCTTTTGTAACAACACAATTTTCTAAGTACTTTTCCAATAATAAAATCCCCTTCTTGTTATTGCTGACCACAAACTTTTACCTTTTTCATAACCTTGACAACTTTTTCCTCTTTTAAGACTCAAGTTTGCTCCTGACCTGATAAATCAGATGAGCTTTCAAGAAATTTTTCCTTTTTAAACATCCATAGGGAATTACCTTCATGTTTTCGGACACTGTCCAAAAGTCTAGTGGAGAAAAGAAAATTCCCAAGTGTCGAGTCCCATGAGGAAATGACCTCTTGTTTCCCAGCTTCTAACATGTGGGAAATGTCTTGTCATTCAACATCATCATCACTTAAGCCTTTTTTCTCCATTTTTCTTTTTTAAATAAAAAATTCACGAAAATAAATAATAAAAAAATTACATTTTTACATTAATAACAATATAATTATTTGAGCCTCATTTTTACATTCTGCAATTTTTTTAATATACCGTATTTTTACAAATATACCCTGCGGGTTATATAAGTAATATTTAACAAAATCACAAAATTCCGCGTGTTATTTTCGTGTGTTTTATTCAGGTGCGGGATATATTCGTGAAAATAAATTCAAAAAGTGACTTTGTACCATTTCTAGTGTAAATACCTATTAAGGATTTCTTTTTTAGTTAAGAATTTTACCATATATTCATCCGCCATTTGCAATTTTCAATTTAACATGCAATTGCCTCAACTTGAAGACTTATAGCACAAATAAAAAACCAGACAGGAATTTCCATTACACCAAAAACTTTTCTTCCCACGGAACAAAGAAGAGAAAGAGAGAGAGAGAGAAAAAGAGAAGGGGGAAGGAAAGAAAAAATTTAGAATTCTAGTGGAAAAAATTTATAGCCGAACTCTGCTAATCACTTTGCACTTTGCTTCACCCCTTTTTACATACAATGTTCAAATGGCATTAAGAAAACCAGTAAAAGAAAATCTTCCACACATTCCATACCAATATAGAAAGCATAAAATAAGTTGAAAACAAAACTCAAACTCATTAACAATCTCATTCACACTGCGCCATTTTTTTTAACTTTTTAAATTTTTAAATTCTTCTTTCAAAAAATAAAAAAAAAATCTTTAAAACCCATTTCTCCAACTCCAAGTCAATACTCAATGATTAATACACTTGGCAAACTTCCTTTCACGCTCCTCATCTCTAGGGTCTCCCCAACGACTGATTCCCAACACCCCCTTCACCCTCACCAACTCACACTTCCCCATACCCCTCATCTTCATCCTCCCCGCACCCTTCATCCACCTCCATCACCCTTTTTCGAGAGAAGACTTCGATTTGTCATCAGGGGTACATCGGACTCAACATCATGGAACGTGAGGTTCACACATGGCATCCCTTCACTGAGCGCGCAAAAGGGGATATTGAGAAGAAGGGGAGAAAAAAATTCGACCAAAAAAATCCCTACCCCTTTACATGTAAGCACCTTTGATACTTTTACAACTTTCCACATCCATTTATTAAGTCACACATGATTGGCTAGTTGAAACTACACCATTACAAGGTAAGACAGGCGTGTATATAGAGAGCTGTAATCTGTTTTTCGCTTCTAAAGCCCTTGTTGTAGCGATACTATCGTAATGTAAAAAGAAACGGTAATTTCACTGCTCTTATAGCTTGAGATTGTGGAGGAATTGAGCGTTTCTTTGATTTTCGAACTTGCGACTGCACTTTTGGAATTATAAACGCCTTATTTTGCACTTTACAATTGTCAATTTCATTTTATTATAAACTAAGATGAAACAAACGCATCACTAATCAAAGTTCCAATAGACAATAACTATCAATGGCTGATTGTAGCTAAAAATCTACCTACAGATGGCAATCAACAATGTAAACATAAATGTTCCAGAAATGCAAATTTTTTACAACATTTATCTCTAAACAATCTTTTAGAATTTGTATATGGAAATTGAAATGGGTATGATTTATCGACCCGACAAAAAGGATAAACTAATGAGAAAAAAGATGTTTGAGACGCCAACAAAATATATAGAACGACACAGAAATCTTTTGAACGACAAAAAAATTATTTCCCGACAAATAAGGTTACAGTTGTCGCTAATTTACACTATGTTATTGGTGATCTCTTGTCGTGCAAAAGACCTATTCTTGCATGCTAATATACATTTCCCAATTGAAATTAAGTTGCACAAAAATTTTATCCAGTTAAAGAAAAATCTAGAACTTTACTCCAATGGAGCCACAGCATAAAAAAAATTAAAAATCAGAAAACCCACCATAAGTTGCTCTCTGATCCCCATTGTATTACATTGTATCAACAAGACAACATCTAATTTTCATATCCTATTTCGCCTAACATCATTCCTACATGTCCACTCTTTCAACCTTATTTTTACTCTACCTAAAAAACCAGATAAACAAACATAAAAAGCGAAATAAAAAAATACACCAAAAAAAAAAGGAAAAGAAAAAAGAAAAGCGAACGGCATGGGTCCATCCGTCCGCCCCCTGGTTGCTTCAACTTCATAAGTCGAGCGTGTCTCGGAAGAACCTGCCACTGCTGATTTATGACGCAGTGCTGAACTTTAATGCTGCCCATAAATCCGTCCTACGACCAATAAGGGACAAATTTACAGCTGCACATAAGGGGCCTTTAATGGGCAATCAAATGATGTGGAAACTATTACACAAGGTCTGTGTAACTGAACAGCCTCGTAAACGACGGTACAGGTGCCGACGTTGCCGCTCCCTCGCCCGAATGTCCGCCCCCACCCCGCCTCCGGACCGCCGAGTTATCGCCTGCCGAGTCCGGCATCGGTCGTCGTCATTTTAGCCGCCTTTCTGGACATTGAGTGACCATCACAACAAAACCACAAATAACAAGAAACAAAAAGTTTATTGTTGCGTAAACGTTTTTTTTTTACACTTTATGCTTCAATATATTGCATTTTTTAAATAAATTTCCCAACCAAAGCTTAAACCTATTAAAAAAAACAAAAAAAATTGTAATTTCAAGTAGAGGGCGGTTGTTAGAGCCATTCCATAAACCCAACTTGCTCTCAAGTCTCAACCCTCCCCCTCTTTCCTTCCCTATTTTCTTATTCCCTCATAATTTTTCTTGAAAATTTAACGAAGTCAGAAACCCAAGCACAAAGAAGTCTCTTTCCTTTCACCCCCAGTCCGCCATTCATCTCCTACAAGCCGCCATTTGCAGCCAACTTTGGACCATAATTAGTTTAACCTTTCAATGAACCACATGAGCAAGAGGATGGAGAAATGAAAAAAAAATCGTCTTAAGCAGTAAACAAACTCCCAAAAAAGTTTATAACTTTTACCCAACTTCATAAATTTCTGGGTCTATTAGAAAACAAAAGAAAAAAAAACTACTAACATATATATAGCAGAGAAGGGGGAACTTTCCACCACAGTTGCCAAACTTCCTTTAACAAATTTAAAATTACATTCCTCAACATAATTAACAGGAACTTTATTTAACCTTATAATAACCCCAGTAGAACTTTTTCATATACTTCCTCCTTCTGTTTCTTTCCTTTCAGTTAAGCCTTTAGTTCCACTAGTCAGTATTGTGACATACTCTATGGCTCCACTGGAATAAAGTTCTACAACTCAAATATCTCACATATTTGAAACAATTATTCTATTCTTGAGTGCGCACAGAGTATATTTTCCCCAAATAATTCTTTCCACCATTGACAATATTATCGTCATTATAATTATTAATATTTAATTAGTCTGCTTATTTTATCCAAAGATGAAGAGCAATAAATTAAACCTCATTATCATTAGCATATTGTATTTTATGAACCAAAATAAGAATGTCATACTTAGATCTAAATTATTGCAATACTAAACAAAAAAACAATAACTATTGTAAACTATTCAATATTTATAGTTTTATTTAGTCCAATAACATGAGCATTACACTTTTCATCAACAATTTTTATTGCAGAAAACACTATTATCTATGGCCCATTGGCACACAATGAGAGTTAGGCCCTCATCTGGTTTATTGATTATCATGCAATTTACAATTTTATATCCATCAAGTTAGCTAAACATACAATACCCAACTATACAACGCATTAAAAGGCCCTTTACCATTGAAAAGGCACTAGCATAAAGTTTATTTATCCCAATAAACGTGGCCATAAATTGTCTAATTTGTAACAAACAAAATGACAACTATTCAGCCATTAAAGAAAAAAGAGTGAATTTTTATCGTCCTTAACAAGGATGCAAATCCCTAAAGGCATCGAGTTAACAACCCACTAAAACCTATCGACATACAAGCAAAAACCCCCGTAACTGATATGACCAAAACCAGCCGCAAGGGACGTGTGTCAAATGACGTCACATGCGATCACCATCAGCATGGACGATTTTTAAGAATTCACAGCGGCCTTCACCTTAACCTTCACGTCTTCCTCATCGTCTTATCGCTGCTGTCAAGGAGAGAGAGAAAACTGAGAAACGGACGGTGCTCTCGCTAAAAAGATGAAAGACGATGGAGCCAACACGTCACTGAATATGTCCTCGGGCTACGAACCATTTAACCATCAAGAATAAGAAACGTGGAGGGGGGATCCCCGTTTGGCTGCAGGCAGGGAGCAGCTGTTATTTATGATGGCAGCCATCGAGCAAGGAGGCCTGTCACCTGTCATGACCATCAGGGTTCCGTGAGTTGAGCGCGGAAGAAGACACCCCCAGGGCAAACGCCAAGACGATGCCAGGCAAAGACAATCCATCGTGCGAATCAGATAAAACAGAGATAATCGCTTAAAAAAGAAAACACATGTATCCCATGATCCTGTGTTTCCACTGCTTGTCAACATGCTATCGTGTGGTCATCTCAAACCACATACTCACCCAATCACTCCAAATGACACAATGGCGCATACTTTTAATTAATAATTCATCTCGTTTCTATTTTTTATGTATTATATTGTATCTTTAATAAATATATTTAATTAATTTCTCTCTTTTTATAGTTGATGATTTAAAATCTTTTCTGATTTATTACTGTTTTAAATTGAAAAATTCCACTTTTTAAAGCCCCGCTTTAAAAATAAGGGCCAACCGCAAAGTGACGTGGATGTACACACTGCGCCAATGTAAACAGTTGTTTATAGTGCAATGAGATCCCCAAAATGGAGGCAAAAGGGAGCCGTAAAACCACTTGAAACCTGTTGGCCACCAGAGGCTCTCACTGCCAATACTTGCAACGTATACATAAAACTTAAGCCTAAAAGTCCTCTGTAACAATTTTAAAGCAACCCTCTTTACACCTCCTCCCTTCTTCCCTAACCCCCTCCAAACGCAATAAAAAAAATTCAGACTAAATAAAAAATTATATCCATCCTTAAATCAGAAATGAACTTGGAAACAAATAAAATTGGTGTCACGTGTCTCGAACAAAAGGACAACAACAGACATTGGCGTGCGCTCATTAAAACCACACCGAGCTCGAAGATCCTCTCTGCTCCTCCACTCCCCAGTCCGCCCACCCCCGCAACTTCAAGTGTAAATCACAATGGTGGCCTCCAAGCCCGCAATTTACTTCGGCCAAAGGGACAGCAGGCGGTCGGGTAGCCGCGGGTAGATTTGTGTCTTCTTAATGAACGCCACAATTCACGCCACTCACCACCAAAACATCCTCGAGGAGGAGAGAAAACAAAATGAATTAAGACAAAAATGCCCACAAAATTCTCTCTCATTTGCCCCAATATAAAAAAATACCCACATCAATTCCAAATTCCAACCACAGATGGCGCCACACGATATTTACACTATTCCAAAAAGCGACCACAAACTTTTTTTCTTTTTCAATTCCATTTTTAACGTTTACACATAAAATCCCCCCATTCCCCTATGACTGTAACCAAAGGATTGACGGTCTCCATAGCAACGAAAATAGGGTAGTGTGTGTTTTCCTAGCAACAGGGCGACTTATTGGATGTCGCTAGCGAGTGGCGGCTCCATTTATTTGTCGCTTACTCTGTGCATTTATCAGGAGCAACAACAAATACCCCCCTTCTCCCTCACCCCCTCAAACTAAAACTCCTCTCTTCCACATCCCAATCTAAACCCGGACTAATTACTGGACCAATCACAGTCTACAAACTAATTCCCCACCCACTCATCCCTCATTCACCCCCTCAACCACCCCCGCACCTAAATAGATGTCCGCCACATCCAATCCGAATCAAGAGGACACTCAAATGACCCCACACATCTCCCATCACCCCCATTTATCTCCCTCCCTTACCAGCATAACCCTTTTATGTCACTTTGTATTCATTCACAAGTCCGTGACAGGTGTCAAGATGACATCAAAGGGTTAACATCTGCTTCCTCATTCATCACAAATTGTCACAACAACCCGCTGACCATCATCTAGTCGATCGATTAAGGGTCAAAACTTAGCTCCCTAACCTTTTATCTCGGCTCCAGACGCTGCATATGTGTATACGTACACTTAAAAATATACATATCAATCTGCTAACTGGCAAGTGCAAAACATTTCAACCAGACGGCGCCTCATTTCCAAGCCAAATAGTAGGCGTGTGCTGGTGGGGAGTGAGGCACATACACACAACGGAAGGGGGAAGGGGAGGATGGGAGGATGGAAGGATAGAGGATGCTGTATTCGATTAGTCAACATGATGCAAATGTCACATTGCGAAGCGTTCATTTGCTTGATTGGGTTTCTATTGGATTCCAAATTAAATTTCAATCCAATTCCTACTCACATTTAAAGAGAAGGGTGAGGTTAGTTGGGGCGGGTGTGGGGAATAAGCAGAGAAGCAAATTTTATGTTAGGAAAATCAACCTCAATTCGAATCTTTTTTTATATCACCTTGTCAATCAAATTCTGAGGTCATCCATTAACAGCGTGTTTATCGAGTGTTAAAAAAATTTTATTTTCAATTTTACAATCTTATCTCATATCTAATTTGGTTTTATCTATCAGATAATTATGAAAATAAATAAATAAATAAATATATTTATAAAAAAAAATTGATATTTTTTTAAACAAGGAGAGCCGTACAGCTTGTAACATTCCCATCTGTCCGACTTCTAATGTAATGTAATATAAAATTTCACACTTTTATTGTAATACAGCACCCTTTTCTATTCAGATAAGAGCGCCACAAATCTCTGTTTTCCAGTCATGTTTAATCCCACCACTCGATTCACCTGTTTGCATTTAATTGCACTTTTGGGGAAAAAGAAGTTGGGGGAGAGATAAAGAGGAAAAGAGACAAGTAGGGAATAAAAACGAAACGCAAGACAAACAAGTCGAATCGTACCCTGCTTGGAAATAAACAAGCCAGCCAATTACGAGCACCAAGTAACCAAGACAACCGTCGACTGTCCACCATTTTTTTCCCTTTCCACTGTTTACCCGTATTTTCCGCTGTGTTTATTCCTGTCATTATTTTAAGAAAAATAAACACAATGTAAAAAAATAATAATAATGATACTACAATAATAAGGATCACCATGACCATTTTTTTTAAAAAAAAAGTATATATATAAATATATATATATATATAACTTGGCAACAACGCTCGTTTCTTGCCTCCCCCAAGTTCCTGTGGCGATTAGCCCGACCAGAAACGCTTTCCCCCTCCGCCAACTGAGAACGACCTCCGGCCGTAAAGCGCCACCTCTCGACGTTACGAGTGTTTAATCACTTCCCTTCCCACTATGGACATTATCTTTATTGAGAGATCGCGTCGCTTTCTCCTCATTACTCCCCATACCCACCTCCGATTCCTATTTTTATAATATATAATATAAAAAATAAATAAGTGCAATGAAACGAGGTACAATTTTTTTTATTACTGTGTAATTTCGTTTTGTGAGAGCAAAAACATTGTAATAAAAAATTAATATCATCTTATTAAAATTAAAAATAATAACAAACAAACACCACATTAACTTCACTGCAGAGCTTTAATAGTTTATTAGTATATTAAAGCAAGAAACGACCCAATGGATAATGTCAATCAAATTTTATAAAACAAAACAAAACAAAAAACTAAAACCTAGTGATCAAATTCAAAAACAAAACCATTTTAAAAATGTATATTAATGTTATTTATTTCATCACTAAATTAAATTTTACATAAACATAAAAAATATAAAACTTCCATTAAGTAAAGCGCCACTAATTGCAGCGCCCATTTTCGTCCCCTTAACAGTTAGAATTATTAATTAACAATTTCTGCACTTTAAAAAAAATAAAACTACTCACTGTACTAAATAAAAAAAAACACTTAACAAATTTATAATTTTTTTAATAATCATAAACCCTTTTAATACTCACTTTATTAATTTCAACTCTGAACGTCACTCTTAATTGACTCTCTAAACATTTCGTTCACATCAAACTGGTTGAACGACACAAAAGCATCATCTCCTGTAGGGATCCACGAGCGAGCAAAGCACCGTCCCCTCGTGCCCAGTCGAATCAACAGCCGTGAAAACCACGGGAGTCAGAGTGCAGCACGAGCGGCTATGTTGACCAGAATTTATTGGTGAATTCATCGGCGTTGACACAGCGGCGCCTCCACCAGAGGGTGCGCGGGTGGGATATCGAGAGCCCAGCCTGCCATCCACTCATCTCACTACCCCTGTGGTGTCAATTTATAGCATCATAATGCCTTATGCCAAGCTCACGGCTTCCATTCTTTGTGGCTTGCTGACCATTGGGATGACCACTGTTTGATCTATGGCCAGGATTCAAAGAGTTGCATCCCATTTTACATAAACAACCAAACTGGCTAGATCCTTTAAAGAGAAGCAGCTGTTGCTTTACAATTCCCCTCTCCCATATACCTATATATACCTTAACATAATCCTTATTCTCTTCTATGCAAATGAATCAACCTAAAACCACCCCTTGGCACATTACCCCCCTCCCCACTCTCTTTAAACACAATCAAAAATTTAAGTTGCATAAGAAGATGAGTGACAGTTGAACAATTTGCCAAACAGCTCTTGATTCGAACCGGCTGTGTGCCAATATTCAACCCCACGTTCCTTTCCAATAATATATATATAAATAAACACAACAAAAATGGCGTGTTTGGTTCCATTTTTATCACTGCTTCTATCGCGTTTCATTGTCATCTGATAAAAAGCATTGAGTAAAACCATCTATACCATCATGAGAACAAGAAAAAAAATAAAGATAAGCACAAATAATAATAACAACAACAAACAATAATATATATGTATCCGTACAGTAAAAAAATAATAATAACAATAATAAACAGCAACTTCAACCCTCCCCATAATCATTTTCAACAAGTAATGAGAGCAATTTCAGGCCACTTTCCCCTCCCGTCACACTAAACCACCTCTTCTTCCGCTTTGCCTTGATCCTTATCAAAATGGAGACCAATAAAACACAAACTGCACACCTCTGCACACACTAAAATCAATCAATATCAACAATATCCGCTTTTATACCTAAACCCAACTCTTAGATATATTTTTTTTTCATTTTTCAATTTCCCTACCGTGACATCTTAACTTTTTAACAAGGTTTCAAGGGGTTAACCAACCCCCCTATACCAATCCCATATTGAGCACGTGGTCAAAGACAGGAAAGAGAGATGAAAAGAGGGGGGTAAAATAAAAATAAAAAAGAAAAGGGAAAAGACCTTGTGTTAGCTCATGTAATATTCATCGTTTCACTCAAGTGACATTGCGAGCGAGATGAATTTGTTCATGGATCTTCCCCTCCCACCACCCTCTCTTCTATACCTCACTATACACACCCACCCCTTCCCTCCTCTCTCTCTCTCTCTTCTATGTTCCCCTTGTCACATTCGGAACGTTGCATAGGTGGGGAGATACATTTGGGTGGGTGAACAAAACACCCCTGAGGATTTTTGCTGCTAGAAGTCACACATAGAGAGAAGCTTTACACAAAAGACTTGCTACAGAATGGAAATTTATAACACTCTTTCTCTATACTGGTCAAGAAATATATTAAAATAGTAAAAATAGGGGCTGCAATGGAAATATAGTGACAATATGGTTTATGAGGTTTGTCATATCAAGATTTAAAGGATAAAGAATATATATTTTTTTTTAGAAAAAAAGAAATTTAATTGTATTATAAATATTGAAACAATTTCAAGCTACAAGAGGTATTTTGCATTCAACCTGAATAAACAGTTTTAGTAGGTCTGTGCAGTCAATCAAGGCCTCTGTTAATTTGCTAAAGGCCTCTCCTTTAGGCAGAAACTGCAGCTGAACTCATATTATGGAAAGAGTGTGAATAATTGGATTAAGAAAGTAGATGAGTATCTGCAAATTTTCTCTCGCCACTTGTAATCACAAAACATTTGTGTTCAACATTAAACAGCTGCACCTTGTCTGGCTGCTTCTGAACCACTCGAAAACCAGGCTCAAACTCGATGCGTTCAGTAATTAATTACGCGTTAACGGGTTCAACTCTTTTATTATAACAATAATGATATCACAAATATTCAACTTATATAACCTTTAAAATAAATAAAAAATTTATTAATTAAAAAAACGATAATAATATTAAATAATAAAAACAAAATGGCAACCGGAAGAAATTTTACTCCCTCTGTTATCGATTATTATTAAATTAAGCCATTGTTGTATGAGAAACAACAATTATTTTTGAATTTTATTACACACTTAAACATGGCCGCAAAACTGGTCGTCTAAGAAAACAAGCACGAAAAGCCATTTTAATTTGTCCCATTTAACCACGAGAGGCCAGTACCAGTTCTCTTTCAAGTGCAACGGTCGGTTTGGTTGGACGTAGCAACCCACTTTCTCTTTTATTCTCACTAAGGCGAGGCTACTAATGCATAGAATATTCACCATATTGACTTTTCCTTTAAATCAATTCATAAGGCGACATCCTTTCGTCACATGTTTCACACCACATCCCCTTCTCCCACTCCACCCTTTTGGTCAAGCCCCAAGGTGGCATCAGCTGTCATCAAAGAGTTACACCCGTCACCCACTGACCGACTCGAAACAAATAGAACAGCATGGTTAAAATAGAGCATTGCTGTTCCTTGCCAAATGTATGCAAATGTAAACATATTCAAATTTGTTCTTTTTTTATTTAAAGTAGGCGTATCACAGACTTTTTTTTAAAAAAAAATTATTAAAATGATAAAATATTCAAGTTAAACTTTTCAATATTTATATTTGCAAATCTGCATAAATTTAATATTTTTTTCTACAATATTTTATTGTGTAACAATATTATACACTTTTACATATCTTTATAAGGTCTGCAGACATTACTATGACACACGCAACTGAGTTTGCGTGATAAAAGATGATGTCATCTATATGTACAAAAGGATAATTGAATACAACACTTTATAAAATCAGCTCCATATAATAGATTGAATAAATTATTACTAATGGAGCACATATCTTGATTTGTCACACTTCCTCCAATTCAAGACATGTCTACTAATTTTTCTTTCACTAATTTAAATACAGTGTCATTAAAGGTGAAGTTCAAAATAACCATTAATGCATTTTTAAATCAAAATGGCGTCTTATTTAACATTGTAACATTATTTCAATCACGTTTTTTATTCAAAACAGCCTTAAAGCAAGGCAAAACTGACAAAAAAAATTACGGCGCTCCCAACATGTTAACTTACCTTTAATTTCCCTATCACAAACAGCACTAAAGCGTTGAAGTAGTTGAACCCAACTCCCAAGATAGAGTATATATATGGATTAAAAAAATAAATAAAAAAATAAAGGGAGGAAATTGAGGAAGAGAAAATTCCAGTTTACTGTAGAATTATTGATCACCTATCTACCCTTGTTGAGTGTGTGGTTCCGTGAAACGGCACTGGTCACTTTGCAAGGGCGGATCCCCTCTCACCCTCGTTTTCAAGCAGTTTGCAATAAAGAGAAGTAACAAGACCAAGAAAAAAAAGATGTATAAAATATAAATGAACAATTCAGACACTCACACACAAACTTCAACTGCAAACAACCGAAAAAAAAGTGATCCCTCAGGTACATAAAAATATAATAAGATACAAGTTCAAATACACAAATATTAATAGCAGAATAAAAACAAAAACAATATATTTAATATCACAGAAGAAAACATTGAAATTAAAAAAATATATCACGTGATGCCATTAAAAATCAATCGACAATCAATACAATTAACTACACCTGTATCAAAAAAAAGAAAAAAAAGCAACAAAATAACTGAACCTTGTAATTATCCACCTGTACCAATATCCGAACCTATTCATTTCTATCAAAATAAAAATTGACACTGTTAATTACCAATCTACTAAAAATAAAGAAAAATATTAATACACAACGATCAATTTTCTCCCATATTTATTTTTTTTCCTTCTTATTACAAATGAAATCTTCATTTTTCACCTGACTTAAAACGCACCTAATGGACGAATTTCGTGCTACCATCAACTACCCACACACTGTAATGAATTTACCAAGTAAGGAAAAACTATTCATACATCAAATTAACCCCTTTTCCGACCCCTATTTTTTAAACTCATCACATCCATCATTTAAAAAAATATATACACCCAAAAAAAAAAATAAAAAATTTTATTTTTCTTCTTATTAACCCATGAATCCTGCTTTGTATCCTTGATGGGTCCTCTTGGGGGCAAGGGGTGAAGAGTCAAACTCGTTCGCGCCCATCCTTGACATTTACGAGTCAGATCACCAACCCACCATCCCATGCCCCATCTCATTCCACCCTCCCCCTGCCCCTTCCATACCCCCTACAACCCTGGACTCGATGCCCCTCTATTTTACCAAATCTGCACACAGCTTTTTACCCTTAAGAAAAGGGAGTTTTAGCAATAATAGCCGCAAGGGCTGCTTTTGTTTTGCCAAGCTTTTCATAGAGGGGGCTTCTGGATGTCGTAATACACAAACCAGATGGCGTCTGTCCTCCACCTTCCCCACCCATCCGGAGTTGTAGGCGGAGTAGGAAAGGATCAAAACTGACCCTTAGTACTGAGCGCAATCTGGTCCCTCTGCACCACACCCGGACTCCTCTTCACGCGACCCATGGAGACCCTTGGTCGAACCGACCCTCAAAGTGGACAACCAGCTGTCCCCTTTTGGGAGGAGTAAGCTATTAGAGTGCAGAAGGGTGGTATTTTTTAATACCTTTCTGCTTCAAACATCACGTGACTTATGCAAGAAGTAAACAACAAGATGGGGGTTGCAAGAAATGAAGGGTGTCGGGGTATGCGAAGGGAGTGAGTGTAAATGCAATTGCCCAGTCTCCCCCTTTTCGCTTCTCTCAGCCTTAAATGGATCGGGCCTAATGTCTCCTACTGAAGTCTAAACCCATTTACCTGGAGTGATTGATTGATCAATTGCCTGGCTGGATCAGTCAAGTTGGGAACTGATGCAGCTGCCAGTTGAGCAACTCCCATTCCAACATCTGAGGGAACAGGAAGCGAAAAGAGGGGGTAGGGTGAAAGAGAGAGAGAAAGAGAGACACTCCGATGGGATAGGAAAGGGGAAGAAATAAATTAATCATGGCGTCATCAAATCCAATGTTTTTAATCCGTCCAACATCAATTACTACCCATCTGTAAAACCTTCAAACTAGGCCACTAACCATACCCCATTCTTCTGTCTCCCAAACAGACTCGACTTTAAAATAAATGAAATAAAAAATTTAAAAAGAAAAGTTTAAATTAAATCTAAAAATAATTTTTGTCTGGAAAAATAATATACTTTTAAAAAAAAAATAGAAAAACTCATTATTTTAAAACAAATATTAACTTCTGACTTGATGATGCTACTCAAACTCATTTAAACAAATCTTAAAAACAAAAAAATGATTTAATAAGTTCAAAATTAAATTTTACAAGTGCCCTTTAATATCCATTGCCTATAATTCATTTGACAGAGAATTAAGAAATAAAAAAGCATCTTATAAGCTTATAATACCTAAATTAAATTTTCTTAAAATAATATCAACATTTAATAACCTTAAATTTTTACGAAACAAAGTTACACAGGTACTAGAAATAATTTCTACAACCTGTACGACTCCCACTCGTTTCAACCGATTTTCATATTCATCAATACAGAAAATTATTCAAAATCGCGACAGTAAAAATTACCATAAATCAATCATGTAAACATTGTTTAAAATGCCAAAAATGTACTTCACAACACGATAATAAATATCCCTCCTAGCGTCATCATCAACAAACAAATTACAAACATTCCTCACTGGTCTAAACTCGCAACATACAAAATACCTTATCCCAGAATGCAGCGCATCACACAGCAAAAATACACACACTTTTATTGCAGATTGCATGTAACAAGGGACAGACACAAGTCATGGGACGATGTAATCCGTAAAAATGTGGAATCACCTTCTCACAAAAAAATACACACACACACACAGACCATAAGATTTTTATAGCAAAACGACGTCATAATTCGTGAGTGCGAGCCATAGTGAAAGTTTTGTCACTTTTTATGGTTGGCCCCCGTACATAAAGTGGTGGCAACGTACAAAGACGCACACAAGCCGAGGAAATGAAGCACGGCTGTTCCATATATGATGGCGAAAACGACACTCCATGAAATTGTAGTTTTCAATTTCCACACACGAGGAGAGTAGAGTGTGTGGGGGGTGGGCTGAGATGGGGGATGGATGTATAGGGGTGCAAGAGAAGGTTCGGAAAGAGAAGGGGGGTGGGGTGTGTAGGGAGGGTGTGTTCGCTCTCCAGAATAGAAGGAGAAGGGAGGCAATAAGGACAGATGCCACCACTCCCATTTCTCACGTAACATCTGGAGACAAGAGTTCATAACACGGGCAACTCTCGCCCGTGTGGACTGCACTCGACGCCCCCCCCTTGCAACGCAACTTTCCGTCGTCACCTCGTAATTCAAGGCGGATGTGAATTTAGAAAAATAATAAAACTTGCCATCATCTTCAACACCCCACTTTAATTTTTTTTTAAAACTTTAAATTATTTTGTTATCACCTAATAATAATTTATATTAGGGTTAAATTAGTTTGAGTATTTTAATTTTTGTTTTTATATTGAAATCAAATTTAAAATTAAAAAAAAATATTGCAAATTACATTAAGAATTCAAAGAGTTAATGAAAAGCGACAAGTTTTATGTTCAAAGAAATAGGCTAACATAGCCCCTATCCCGACATGCAATCTGATTTATGTCAAGTTGGCAAACAAAGCCGCACACTTGCATAAACTCCTCTAATTAAGACAACGCCAACTCAGACTTTTCTCCCAATTAATTTGATAACGAATTTGCTTCGCTGCACCTCACCTCGCAAACACACACATAAACACACACACAATTCCTACAACTTTAGTGCACTTTAACTAAAATTTCTTTGTATAATATATAATACAACAAACCCCCCCAAAAAAATAAAAAATTTAAATCCAAACTTTTAAAAATCTTTGTTAACTAAAACTAAAACTTCACTCACCCGTGAAGATTTATCAACACCACACTTCTTCCGGTCTCTCACCTTACCCCTTGCTCCCCTCTGACTCTTATTTCACCCCCTCTAAAACCCTAAAAAAGTATAGAGTCGAGCGAGTAACTTATAGGGGGAGATGCTCTAGTAGATTTATGAACCATTAAATCAAGAAGAGAATATTAAATTAGATTTGCCTAATTTAAATCAGATAACAAAAATGATTTTTATTGATTTAATGATCAACCTTTTTATTTGCTCATTTGATTCGGCTTTTCGGTGCTTTTAAGCATGAAAACACTTCTTAAAAATTATATTATCACTATTTTTAAAAACTTAAAAATAATTCACCAATTTGTTTTATTCAAATTCGCTCATTTGCATTTTTTTTACTTTACAAACTCCTTTCACTCAACCCTTCCCTTTATTTTGCCATTGGCTAAAATGTAACCGACTCTTGTTACACAAGAAGAGGGAGGAACAAGAACTCATGGAATGTTCCTCCAGAGAAGGTCAGAGACTTCTCTGGTCACCAAGGCAACCCAAGATGAGGATTGGCTGCCTCGACTACCCCATCCACCCTCCACCCCATCACTCGTTACTCGACCCCAGGCGTGCCACCCAGGAAATGACCCATGGGTTTCTTTTTTACTCCGTGGACGTGTCAGCAGGTCACGAGGACTTCGCTGGGGATTTCTTGCAAGACATGGCCTCTGCCATCACATGCACGATTTTTGTCTTTTTGCCGTTAGGTTTTAATAATTACATTCGTGCTACCACAGGTTAAGCCTCGAATCGTGCAGAAGGGTGAGACAGGGAAGTGGAGGAGGGGGTAATGTAAAGGAGGAAGTTGTTTCTTCCTTTTCACTCCGACTTAATTAAGAACAAGTGCAAAATGCAACTGACAAAATTAGTGCGCGAAACAAGTGACAAGCAAAAGGGCAAGCAAATGCAAAAGAGGCGACTCCTTCATTCATAACTTGGGGTTCAAACAACCGACCCTGCATAACAACAAATTAAAAACACCCACTTCAAATTAACAAGTTGAGAAGAGAAAAAAAAATTAAGTTTAGAAAAAAATTATTTTACCTAAAAGTAATTATGCTTGTCAAGTAAATTCTACAACAAGACGATTCATAAAATTGTTGTTTCTCATTTGATTATTCAACGAATTAAAAGCATTTAGAGATAAATAAATTATCTCAACTTAAGTTTCTATTTTTTCTTTTCAAATATATCCATACTTTACACTAATTATATCTACTTTTATCGATTTTTCCTATCAATTAATCTACCCCCGATAGCGAATAAATACACGTAACCAGCACACGCAAAATACTTTCATCACATGATTGCGATCAAATTTTCCATGACAGAAAAAGTTATTTAATACTTAACCTGTGCTAGAGAAGTTGGACAGATTATGATTAATAGGCTGTCCGACTCTATTTTCTTTTTTCAATTTTATAACACAATTAATATTCATTAATCATTAACTGTAGTTTTAATTAATAATACCCACTTAATAAACAATAAAAGTTGTTATTCCTTAAGTTAAATACCCCTTAATAAAATAAAAAGTTAAAAAAGAGTAAATATGATGGCCAAAACTAATTAAATTTTAAAATTTCCAACAGGGTAAAGTTTCCCTAATTTCTTTGGCAACAAATCAAAAATTTAAATTCATAAAAATTAAATAAAATAAAAATAAAAAATAAAAAATTACAAAGTTAAAATGCAAATTAATTTTATATAAACAAAATAAAAATAACAACTTGATTAAAACCAGTTACTTAACACCGTCCTTAATGTATATGCAAAGAGTTGAAGGGCATAAACCACCAAATCCTCCCACACCTCTTTTACATGCGACCACATACTGTCGTATTAAATGAACACAAAACTATTTATTTACAAAATCACAACCTCGCAAACAAATTTCATTTACCCTGATTATTTTTCACTTTGCACAACACTTTACCCGCCAAAGATGGCTGCTTGATGACAGTTTCCTGTCACATAAAGCACCAGGGTTTGGCTCCAACATGACATCAACTGATGAGATATCCGCCAAACCCAAGGTTGTGGTCAATCCTATGATGCATAGCTCACGAAACAAGAGACTCTCCAAAGAGAAGGAAGGGTGGAAGGGGAGTAGTATCAAGAGAAGAGAAGAAAGGCTTATGTATTTTTCATATTCAACACTTGTTGGCGGTGGCTTTTGCTACTTGACTTGAGTGATATGGCGGTAATAAACTTTTAAAGCCTCTCTCTCTTCCTTCTTTTATCATATCCCTTTTCATTGACGACATATAAACACAATGATGAATATTTAACCCTTCATTTTACTTCCCTCACACAAATATCTTACAAACCCTTATTTCAATTCATACTTTTTGACAAGTTTAAACAAAGAAAAAAATAATAATAATAAGTAAAAAGAAAAAAATGGAAGTTGGCAAGGGGGTATAGAAATAAAAAAGTGGGAAGGGGGTTACTCAATGAAAAATTCCACACATTTTCTCTACCAAATGAGAAATCAATAAAAAAGAAATTCTGCAAAGAATTTTCACATTTTCTCCACACAAATCTCAAAGTCGGCCATTATTATTATTATTATATATATTTATAAGCTTATATATAAATAAATTAGGAAAATATTAAAAAACACTAAAAAAAATTTTTTTAATATTTTCCTCAATAACTTTTAAATACACACAGGTGTTTATTATTAATTACTTATCCACCTTCAACGTAATTAGATTCGCTCGAGAAGACATTAGAAATAAAAATTAAAAAAAAAATTAATATCCGAATCGCCTTTCCCACCCACTCTTAGAGTATACACAAACCGGAAATAGTTTTTCACGCATTCATCACTTACCTCAACACCAAGTTCAAATCGAGTAATAGTTAAATGTTTTCTTACCTGTAATAAAAAGAGAAAAATTATAATTAAAATCATTAAAAAAATTATATTAATAAATTAACTCTTAAACAACATGTATTCAACGTCATTCATCAACATATCCATACATGTAATTATTCCCTATTTATCATATTCGCTCTGCTACTTTATCTTATCGGCTTCTCTGCCGAGCACACTTGCCCATCCGTGATGCACCATCAGCAGGACATGGGCTAGGAAATTTTTAATCTAAGTCGGATGCAACTCCAGTAATGACCACCGCTAAGAGGATTAAAGGCTGCACCCGACAAGAGACGCTCCTACTTTTACTTCTCTCCTTCCATTTTTTTTAGTCTTTCCCATCATCCCACCCAAAGATGGAGGGGAGTCGACGAGAGAGAGAAAAGAGCTTATGTTTATTATGCCCCTCGCCACAGATCAGACGGAGAGAGCTTAAAAATCCTCACACTCTCAAAGAAAAATAAAAAAAAAATGGCTGACATCAATGTTGTTGACTTATAATTCCCATATATATTTTATATTATATATATTATAATACTAAAAAAAGCTTTTCTCAAAAATAATCTTGTAAATATTTGTGTAGGAAATATGTGGGAAATTACATAAAAAGAATAAAAAATATAATTTTAATTATTTTTAATTATTTCTCACAGGAATTAATGACAATTATTTTGTCATTTTGATATATAAAATATACTAATTTTGCTAAGCTATGGAATATAAATTGGAATTATATTACAAATATAATTAAAACAGTAATTTCATGCTAGATGATAATAATTATAATTATTATTATTACTTTATTATAAATGCCATAAAAGTTATTAAAGTTTTTAAAAGTTTGCAATTATTGCAGGATTCGTAAATATTTTTTTCTCTTGTCTAATAAATTACTTTAAGTAGAAATAAATAAATATTAAGAAAAAGAGGAAATATTTTTGCTGAATAAATAAAAATCATTCTCTTCTTCAGAAAGATAAACAAAAGGGAAAAGAGACATTCAGCCATGACAGAGGATAAAATGATGGATACCCCATAAGAAAAACATTGATTTTCCTGTCGGAAGAAGTAGACCAATCCTCAACATGTCTTTCTCTTTCATCTTAAATTTTTTTCTCCTTTTTTATGTACATGTATAAACATAAAAACCCCTTAGGAAAACACAAAAGAATATTCTCAAATTGTCTCTAATAAGGTGTCATGAGACGAGTAAAAATAAAAAAAAAATAAAACACGTGTAGGATGTTAATCACCTAACACATTTGCATTTGATTGACAACATGACACATCATTACCGCCATCTTTTAAAAACAAGATAACTTATTATTTTTATCCGACACTCAAAACAAAACAATGTAAACTAACACCATCAAACAAAAACATGTAAAAATAAGTTACGAGATACAAAGTATTAAAAAAAGATAAAACTTATTCTTGTTTTTATTAATAACATCATTTCCAATGTTATTTCACCATTAAATAGAAATAAAAATTCAAGTTTAATATTTTTATAGTTTAGTATTTATTTCATACAATAATAACATTGATAAAATTATGCC
Organism: Geophilus carpophagus; assembly: GCA_034687075.1. Classification (NCBI taxonomy): domain Eukaryota; kingdom Metazoa; phylum Arthropoda; class Chilopoda; order Geophilomorpha; family Geophilidae; genus Geophilus; species Geophilus carpophagus. The sequence goes on along the minus strand of JAQFZN010000080.1, from coordinate 24,468 downwards.
ATAAATATATTGGATTATTACATATTACCGACTTGTAAAGGATTATTAAAGTCTGATAATGTGACATTAGGATAGATGCTTGTTAGTGGCTAGTGGTTAAAGCGTCATTAGTCATTACCAAAGCCAATGTTTGCCACCTGATGTCTTTCAGGAGCATTTTATCTCTTTTCAATTGAGTTTAATATTTCAATTTTTACTGTTTTTTTAATATCTCTGTATAAAAAGTTGAGATTTTCAAAAAAATTTGAAAAAAATTGAAAAAATTTCAAAAAAATTGTCATTATTTTTTAAACATTCAACTTGATTCTCGAAAAAATTGTATTCATAAATATAGATAATGACAATTGTCATATCCTAAAAACCCTATGATTAACTTATTGACAATAAGCTTATCATCTCACTTCACATTTCCCCACTTTAAATCTCATCAAATTTTAACACATCTTCAATATTCTTTTAAACTCTTTAAAACCATTAAAATAAAAAAAAAATTAAAATAGCTCAAGTAATCAAAATTAAAAAAAAATAAAAAAAAGATAATAAATCATTTATCTTAGCAAAAATTTCTCCCAACTATTCCTTCCATTTCCTGTTATGCAAAATCATTCTGCTGTGAAATTTATTCATCTTTCAATGTTTGCACATTTTTTTCTTCGCTTTCCCTCTCTGATAGTCAGTAATTAAACCCAGCAGGCGAGCCAGCCCAGTAGGCACCTCCACTTATAAATCATTTCCATCATAACAACTCAATAACAATCATTTTTACGACCATCAAAAAATGGCAAGATGAAAATTAAAAATAATATCCATAACATTCCCTCCCATCTTGTCAACAAAAACACCCACTTAAACACAGTTCACTATTTAATATCCACTTGTTAAACAACAGACAGACCCTTAAAGGCGGACCCAACTCATCAAAACATTCAAACCCACACACAAACACAAAAGTCATAATAAAACCTAAACCATCTAATAAGCAATTAAATATACCCAATCAAAAAACAACGGCGCCCCTTCACTTTAATAAGAAAAATGGCCTCGAAAAGAGTGATAAAAATGCACCGCTGTATCCCATTTCTGTCAATAATTGCACCTTTTAATATCCAGAGTATAAAAAAAGCAAAGGCACGAGCGTCTTTGGTGCCATAAATTACTCGAGTGCATGAAATATACACATTGGCATTATAATAGTAATTCATGATTTTTCACACAAAGAAAAAATATGATGAGGGGGAAATAACGAAGAGAGAATAGGAAGAGAGAGGGTGGAGGGTGAGAACAACTCGAAAAGAGTGGATATTTATGAAACCAGATTTCAATTATTTAAACAGGAGGAGGGGACATGGCAAATTTTATTACCACATCTCTATTGCTAACAAATTCGTCAAACTTTTAAAATCCACTAAATCAACTCCCCTTTAAGCCCCCTCCTCTACCCCACACTTAACCCAGGCAATATTTTTAGTTTGTAAAATAAATTTCACTTCTTAAATTGACACGACAAAATTCTGCAACTTTGTCTACCGTGTTTATACAACGAACAGAAAAATAAAAAATAAAAAAATCAAAAGAAAATAAATAAATAAAGGAGAAGAGGATGAGAAAAGAAGAAGAAGGGAAAGAAAAACGTTTCTTCTTCTCTGCACTCGACAGCAGCAAAGAAAAGAAAGGTAATTTCGTGCTCCTCAGGGTGAAAACAGGACGAGGAGGATGCTGCTCGATTAGTTGCCATGGCAATGGATGATGATGCAGCCGAGGAGATGAGACTGGGGGCCGATCTCTGGCCTGGGATTTCGTGTCATTGTCAAAGTGTTGATTGTGTGAGTTCATGGGGAAAGAAAAGAGGGAAAGGAAATATTGGAAAAAGGAGGAGAGGGAGAGAGAGAGAGAAAGAAAAAAAGGGGAAAAAAGTAACAGGAAACAATCAACCTACAGAGAGGGTGTGTCTTCAACAGAAATAGCGTCACAAGTCAAGAAGAAGAAGAAAAACCTTCCCGAAAAAAGATAATAAATAAAAAGGAAAATAAAAAATAAAAAATTGCTTGCTCTGTAGAGGTGGGGAGGGAGGCAACTGAAGAAGAGATGAGTGAAAAATACAATTATCACCACCAGGTGCAATTTTTTTAAACAATCTATAGAATTGATTGAAGAAAAAATGGATGAGATACCTGTAGATTGTACAATAGGTGAATTTAGTTAAGCAGAATTTAAATTTCGCTTAAATAATTAAAAATTTAAGTCAAATAAATGACTTAATTTAAGCAAAATATCACGCATAAAACGTCATATCCTGTTACAATCTAAATTTAAGCAACTTAGAGAATTCGGCTTAACCAAATTAAACGCACCTATCATTTTATAAAGGTAATAAATAAATGAAAATAGCAATTTAAAAGAATTTCATCCATTCTGTCATAAAATGACATAGAAGTAATCAAGTCAAGCAACTGTTGCTATAGTTACTACCTACACAATCACTTTACAGCTGGATCATGTGACATCAGTGATGTCAGACCTGATGTTGCTGTTTTATTCACGTGCTCCTCTTGTTAGATTAAGACTAGCAGAGCATTCTTGCTCAAGTAATTCCGAAAATTGTATAAGCAATTTCTCAATTTGCCTAGAGTGAAAAAATTATAATTAACTTTGAGCAATCTAAAAGATGCGATTCAGACTTCTCTTACTTTGTGAACTGAGACGAAAAAATCTCACATCTCAATACAAAGCAAAGGAAATTATCTTGTACAAAATCATTAACGAATCTAAAACTACTTTTCATATAAAACTCATAAAAATAATACATTTTTATATAGTAAACTTTATTATTTTTTAGTATCCTTTGTCAACACGCACTTTGTACAATAAAAAGCAATTAAAACAAACAGATGTTAAATCGAGTATAAAAGTAAATTACTCTTTTAAATTATTATTTATTCAAATGTATAAAAAAATAAAATAAAATAAAAAATATCTTTTAACCCGTTATCACCTTGAGAAAAAAATATGTGATGGTGAAATGAAAAGAAGTTGCAAGACAAGGAGCTAAGTTCACGAGATTCTCATCACTGGAATGTGCACAGACATAAGAAAAACTGCGACTGACACCAAGGAATTCACCACCACTGAGGAATTTAAGAATTAGGAAGGGGGAGAGATGGGGTGTCTGTGAGTGCGAGGAACAATGGGCCAAAAGCAGCGGGGGATCTGAGCAGGTGGGTCCAAGGGCACACAGCAGGTGGCAGCACACATGACAAACTCATAGGTGGACATCCTCCCATCCACCCACCTGTCTCTGCAGACATTGCAATAAATTGCGAGGAAAAAAATCCCCGCCCCCCTCACGCCCCCCTCCCCTTCCACCAACCGATTACTTATAAAAGATATAAAAATAATAAATTCGTCTATTATAAAAATGGTTATCTCTGACTAGGGTGTGATAGTTGTATATTGCCTCAGTTGTTGATGGTCTCATTAAATGACATGTATTACCTGATTAGTTACCAGCTATTAACGCTAGGGGTGTTTATTATAGTAAGAAACCATGTTTTTCTAGCCCACACTGGTGTTTTATTGTCGAAACTCAATGAAATTGAGTGTCATTTGCCCCATTTAGGCTTTTACAACCTATTAAATATCACATTTCATCTCAATTTTTAGTTCAATTCAATCAATTTAATGATCAAAACAACAAAATACGCTGTCAGTGAACTTGGGCTCGATTCAATTAATAAATCAATACATTTTTTCCTGTTTTGTAAAATCATTTAATAATTATTCTATTTAATACATATTAAATGTATTAGTATCATTAAGTATCAATTTTAATGCTAAATAAGCAAATAGATTCATTCGAGTCATTCCATACATTATCTGCAACATCCCACAAGACATTTATAAGACACTTCTTCTTCTTGATGGTAATCAATAAACACCAGTGGTGATGACATGTGAGTGGACACCAGCAGGCGCCATCCAGTGATGACAAGGATAATTAAAAATTCTTTTTACTCAAGACAAATTATCAGACCTCCTCAAAGGAGACAGATGAGTGAGAGCAATGTAATGCCAACGTTCCTATTTATCCTGCTCTCCTAATTCGCTGTCAAATACCATATAACATTTTCTCAGTGGAAAATAAAAATTAACTATTAAATTAATTTTTATTTCAGCTTTAAAATAAGAAAAGTGGGAAAAAAAATTAAAAAAATAAAATTTTTCTGAATAAAAATAAAAGAAAAACACAAAGAGGATTAAAAATATTGATTCACTCTCCCAACTGACCAACATGGTCGATTCTTTATTATTAATTCAAAAATATAGTGTCACCCAATTCATTTTCAACCTTTTCTATTTTCTATTCAACAACACTTGGATGATGAAGAGGAGAAGAGGAGAAAAGAGGAAAGAATTTATCTGATAAATACCACCTCTTTCATGATTAATGTTTTAGGTAATCAAGATTGTCATCCTTTAACTATAAAAATGGCGGTGGGTAAAACGTATAATTAACGCTATGATACAACCAACCCCTTAAAAAATAAAATCTATAATTTCTCTTACTATGTTTATGAATAATAAAAAAATAATTTAAAAAAATCAATTTACACTGACCTCTTCTTTTATTTACGTATATTCACTTGACAACTATTTTTTATATTCAAAATACAAACAATAAAAATAAAATTAACATGTCACTTTTTTTTTTAAATTTTACTTTATTAGTTTACCTTCATTTTATGATCCATTTAGCAAAATTTAAAAATAAAACAAATAAAAAAAATATATAAAATAAAGAATAGGTGAAGTCCAGAAAGTGCTGAGAAAATATTCTAAGAAAACAATTGCTCTCTTGCTTAATGAGCCAACCCCTCATGAAACTTTAATCAGAGACATCAGCAATTTGGGGGCCTCGAGTATCCATGGCTGCAAGGCTGCATCATTAGATACCCCCCTCTACCACATCCTCCTTGCCCACATCCATTATTAATCAGAGGCTGCTGCTCTCATCTTCTTCTACTGTCACCTTACAGGACCCTTAGAAGACCCTACCAAGACCCCATTATACAATTGCAAACCTGTATCAAATTGATCACACAGAAAAGATATTTTTTAAAAAAATTGTTATATATATATATATCATTTTAAATTTATGTAAAATGATATAGGAATTTGTATGAAGCCATTGTAGGGTTTATATAACATTTTTTGTATTGTACAATTCTTAAGTGTTGTTTTGGCTAGACAAATGTTTAAAATAAGTTTAAATACTGTATTTAAAAGAGATAATAGGGTTTTTGACTTGACATGTTATATAAAAAAAGAAATAGAACAGGTATTATCCATTACATACCTATTTCTTTTAAGTTATGACAATTTTATAAATTTAAATCATGTTTAATCATGTTTGTGGTCAAAACACAACGAGAAAAAAATAAAATGCATCCTTTAAAACTGGTAAAACAATTTACAAGTGTAATTTGTTTTTACATAACTTAAATTGTGAAGCAAATTTTCATGTGAGCAGTTTGATTACTGGCTCCATTTGAATTTTTATGTAATAATTACAAGTCAATCAACTCGTAGAATAATCTAAACATTGTGCAACTCCTTGTAGAAATTTGATTATTTTTTTTGTTTTTAAATAAAAATAATCAAGTTTCATAGAAATTCTTATTACAGTCTTATTTAAATTATGTTTTTCTTTAAAATTAATTTACATTTTTTTATCTCTTCATTTTCATTTTACACCAAAACCATTTTTTTATATTTTCTCATCTGTCTAAACTAATTTCTTTTCTTTACATTTTCTTCTTGTTTATTGGCAGTGTCAATCAAGTGTCAAATTTTAATTTATTAAAAGAACATTTCCACATTGCATTTTACAATAACTTTAATGAAGGCAAATGCTCTGCTGCTTTTCTCTTTTCATTCTTTTTCATGCATTTTTCCACTGCAAAAATTGTTATGAAAACAACCCTCAAAAAACCTGACATGCAAAATCGATCAGGAAAAATAATCCAAGCCTAAATTTCAATCAAACAAACACAACTTAACCTAAACAAAACCAAACACTTTAATATAAAGTAAAACAATTAAAAATAAAAAAATAAAAAAAAGTAAAAAAATTTAAAAAATGTAAATTTATTTTAACTTTTTAATAGGCTTAAAAGTGGTGCAGTAAAGAGAAGAAAATCCTGCATTTTAAATCTCAATTAAAAAGTCTTGAAAAATGTTAATGTAAGAATCTTAAGTCAACTTTCATCCTGTAAATGTAAAATTTCATTACTCTGGACACCCGCCATCATTGTCCAGATTGCAATAAAACCCACATGACTCAGGCACATCTTCACCCTTCCCCTCACAATTCCCCCACTCCCTTAAACTCAGATTAGCATTTCAGACCTGCAAGCAATTCCACCATCTCCACTTACTAATGCCAAATGTCACAAAACTCATTTCCTTCTTCATTTCAACAAAATTAAAAGGGACACAACCCAAAGACACAAGAGGCATCAGATGAGATTTCATAATTGCAACACGAGGAAATGAGAATTCGTCTGACCAACAACTAACAACATCCAATACCAAACAACCGCATATCACGTGACCTATACACAAAACAAAATCTCACCCTACCCCTCCAGCAAAAAAGAACAGAAAACCGCCCGAATCAATCAGAAACTAAACCTTTAACTTCCAATTTCCATTCCCCCTTTATATATATCTATACAAAAAAATAAATAAAATAAAAAAAATTATACTTTTTCTATTGGAAAATAACAAATCACAAATCTCACTACAAAGTACAAATCGAAACTCAAACTTATATAAAATATCAATACCAAATCAATAAAAAAAATTACTATAAAAATATAAACAACTAATTAACTATTTTCACACCAGTTTATAACAGCGCCACTAATTGCAGCGGCCAAAATTATCCCTAAAGCCACTATTTCAACCAGAACTATAAAAACATCATTTTTTGTCTAATTAAACACCTTCCAACACAATCAAATAATCTACCAAATTAAAACAAACCTTTTAACTAACAACCGAAAATCATAAAAAAAAATTATGTCGTAAATCCTTAACAAAAAAAAATATAAAAAAAATCCAAAAAATTCCCTTCTTTTTATCACCATCATAACCTTATAGATTCACTTCATCAGAACACAGCTGCGACTGTTTTCCATTTATTCAGCATCACATTGGCTCAATCTCAACCCCTTCTTACTACCCCACCCCTTTCCTCCGCCTGTGTTTTGTATGTGTGTGTGGGTGGGTGGATGAATGTGGAGGGGGTTAAGGAGACGCGCGCACATTACCAGCCCAAGCTGCTTATGACAGGCCGTATTTTTCATGGTGAGCTTCCTTTTACTTTTGCCCGATGCTCTTTTCCCGGCCCTCCGATAATGACAGCTTCAATTAGATGTGTCGCCTAAAAATTGAAACTTCCTTGGCAAACTGCCACCCACCCTCCATTACACCATCTACAAACAAAACTACTCTTACCAATTAACCAAACTTACACAAAACTGAGAGGGCGCTTACATCAAAACAAGTTGGGAAGAAAAACTAAGAGTCATTTTCATTTAAAAACAGAATCGTTACACTTAGGCTGAACTCTGTTAGTTTAAGTTAAAAGTAAAAAATGAAATGAAGCAAATCAAATGTATTTACACTGACATAAACGTCTATCCATTTAGCAATGTAGCTCCATGGCTCCATGTAACCAACTATTTATCTTCCAACAAGCTCAATGTGCCAGTCATTGGAATAAAAACTGTCAGAGCAAGAACGCAATAAAATTAACCGCAACAGCTGCTATTTTTTTTATTTTTTATTTTGGTTTCTATTGAAAGATTAAATAAGTTTCCAATTAATTAATTAAGATTAAAATTAATATCTTAAGAGTTTCATCATTACGCTTTTTAATCTGATTAAATGGTTAAAAATCCTATTTTACTAAATAAATATCATTCAAATTTCACACAATTTAGAACCGATTGCAACAAGAAATAAGACTGGATTTAAACTTCAGGTGAGTTCAATTTTAACTGCCCAAAATCGTGAATTTAAATTTAAACTATTGAAATGTTATTTTTGAAATGTTATTAAATTAAATGTTTAGAGCAACATCATTTTCATTAAAATCAGTTTAAACTCAACTTAAACATATAAATAATATACAAAATCACTTATATAACTATTGTTTAATTTTTAGTAGACCAACAAATGGACAATTAATGTTGAGTGTGAGTAATAAAAATTAAAAATAATTTCTCTGCATCTTATATTTTTTTAATGTATGCTGTACACCTTGGCAATTAAAAAAATTAATAAAATATATTTATAATAACATGATTAATTCAAATATTATATTGATACAATTAATTTATTTCAACATAAATTTGCAGAACCATTTAATTAACGACAAATGAAAAAATTTATATAAAAATCAAACGTATAATAACTTTAAAACCTCCATTTCGCACTCGTTTGCTATCATTAATAAAAAATTTTAAAACTTTACGACCACCATTTTATTTACGACCAAAAACCCATTAAGGTGTAATTTTGTATCACTTCATAAAACAACTCCTATCCATACATTCCCTAACCCTTTAACCACCCAAAATGGCGCCTATACAAACCCCATTTTACTCGCAACTCAATTCACCATACAATTTTTCATTTCCCACCACTTTCAACCCATCACCTGCCATCATCTCGTCTTTTTACAGCTTTTTACAACGCATCAGCACAAAATTTTATATACCTCCCTCTTGCACAAAATAAATCTCAACCACATTCACTAAAATCCCTTAATTAAAACCCCCTTCAACCCAACAACACAAGCAGAAAACAAAACAATTGCTCCTACACTATACACAAACCCACTAGTCCCGTCTTCTTATCGCCGTTCAGCAAGAAAACAGGGCCGACCTGAACTACCATCAAAAGAGCCACTAAGGATACATTCTATCACCTCTACCCCCCTACCACACCATCCCTGCAATCCCCTCCCGGGGCAGACTGGGAAATTGACACCCACAGAATGGGCTCGCTAGAAAATTCACTTTTATAGCCATAATAAAACGGGACAAGTAAACCAGGGACTCCCTGCTGGGTTAGAGACACAAAATAATTTCTCCTTCATCTTATCCCTAAGGCTCTAAACGAGAGGCGTCTTCACTAAACCAAAAACCCCCCATACCCGCCCGTTCGCGTCCCTCTTGACGGCTGTAAATCCATCGTGTCAAAGAAAAATGTCAAGGACGGTGGCTGGACACCGCACGATTAGGGATGACACTAAAACCATTATCACTTGCAACAATCTCTCGTTTTGTACATGCTCTGATTGGTGCAAATTCGACAAAACACTTTACAGCCACACAACACATGGACATTGCGATGGTGAGGAAACTACATGGACCCTAGAGTTAAGATTTAGGAAGTGTGAAGGGAAAAAAATAAGCCGAGTCACTTAACAACGAGTAGCTTTATACTACCCCGGGTACGCATCAAGTTGAGAGTGAAAATTATGACAAGTCAAGTGGAGGGGAGATGTGACAAGTGCGGGTTTTATTCAATAACACTGTCATAGGTCTCGTGTTTCTCTATGAATGTAACTATCATCATGTAGTCATGCTCGATGACTAGGAAAAATTATCACTCAATGTCTCAACTTGAATCCAATTTATGACCTGCAGTCGAATTTGTATAAGTCACATTTTTTGTATCTCGAATTTTTCAAAAATTTTTGCGTCAAGATCACATTTTACATAAAAAATTGTTTTATATCTCGAATATTTTCAAGTCAAATTTTTCTGTAACTCCAAGTCAAATTTGGGACTTCCTAAACTCGAATTTTTCGGGAATTGCGTCATTTTTTAAGCAAGTGTAGCGAATATTTGTGTTCTAAAGTATATCACATTTTAACAACTTTAGAGAACTTTGGTATAGTCAATTTTTAATGTACAGCAATCAAAAATCAGCGACTATTTAAAGAAATAATATTTGCTATTCAGAATTTTCTTTTTTTGTTTATATTATGTATGTTATATATGTTTATATGTACATCCATATAAAGTTTGTTAATTTCATGTAGTCATATATGTATTTACTGTCAATAAATTCATATGAAAGCATTATTTTACTCATTTTGTAATTATTTCTATAACTCGACTTCTGAAATCAACACTATAAAATCCTTATAAACTCAACTCAAATTTCCCAACACTATAAAATCCTCAACACTCACATGAAAAATAAATCTAAAAAAATCGCACTCCTTAAAAAAGATGAAGCAAACACAGACATTTCTCTCCCGCAATGCCATTACGCCTGACCCTACACCTAAAAATAATGACTACTTCCTTCTTTTTGACCTCCCAACATCATCATTAAGACACATTTCACCACCTATCGATTGACCAAAAACAAGATCAAACAGATAGAAAAGAGAAAAAATATATATTTATATTTTTTTTCACACCCTATTCTATAGAAAACAAGTAAATAATATCAAATATATGTACACCCCTTCAACTGCGCACGCGCGGTAAACAAGTCTGCGTCTCCCTCTTCTCGTGTTGATCTCTTTTCTTTTTGTGAGCTCGAGTATAAAATATATTCGTTCTAGCTTGTGGCGAAAAAGCGCCACCCGACGATGAAGAAATGAATTAAGATGGTGTAAGCGAAGACTTTAGGCCATATAGAATGTTTGTCGTTAGTTTGTTGTGACGTGAGGCCTAATTACTCCTGACAAGAGACCGATCCGTCCTCCAAAAGATTAATGCGCGTCTTGCATATTTTACAATTTCAAATTATTTATTTACACTCAACTTTTATGTCACTTATGAAAATATAAAAAAAAATGTTTTACAAGGAAACTATTTTTTTTATATGTATAATAAGGGGAATGAGAGGAGAAGGTAATAAAATAGTTCGGTACAAATTTTTCCTTTGTTGAAAAGAAAAAGTTTCGCATTGGTTCTGGTTGCATCGTTCTGTAGGAAAAGAAGAAGAAAATTCTTGCCTATTCCTCGACAGAACCGAATCCAATGATGAATAGCGTTCCCGTTCTCAAGTTATACAGGGGAAGGAAGGGAGAAGGAAGAGAGGGGGTATACTGAGACGCCAGGAGGGAGTGTAGGGTGGAGTTTTGGAGCTCAAGACTGATGGGCACGGCGGCTTGGCTGATCCGGCTGCGCAAGGAGAGGGAAGGAACGCGAAAGGAGGATGCAGAGCATAGGAAAAGGGTGGGAGAGATAGAAATAGGGATTCGGGATATTTTAGTGAATTTTTAATTTTTTTTCTTTTCTATTTGTATTATTAGAATTTCTTTGTATTTATATTTATTTTGATTATTTAGTTTATTTATTTTATTTATTTTAATTGTTTTCTTCGTTTATTTTGATTATATTGTTCATCTATTTTATTTATTTTGATTAATATTAATTGTTTTGTTTATTCATTTTATTTATTTTGATTATTTTAATTGTTTTGTTTATTCATTTTATTTATTTTATTTATTTTAATTGTTTATTTTGATTATTTGTGTGTTTATTTTGTTTATTTTATTTATTTATTTTGATTATTTTAATTATTTCTGTTTTTATTTACTTTTTCAGAATTAATAAAAACAATTTTTTAAAAAAATGTATTAATTTTTATTTATTAATATTATATATAAATTAAAAGAGACATATTCGTCTAATTATAAATGAAAAATGGCTAATTTCTCATATAAGGGTTTACTTAAAAATTATTAAAAAATTAAAACATTTCAAGAATTTACAGTTTGCATTTATTTGATACGACTAGTTGAAACTAATGTTACATTCCTCATTCAAACTAATTCCTATGTTAAGCAACTTTTCCCATATTAGGCCCTTAAAAAAACATGATTTACATGCCCAAAATATAAAAATTCTTCACAAATAAAAAACAAATTTGGTTAAGTATAACCCTCTCACGTCTTTTAACACCTATTTAACTATCTTTAACATATTTAAAATATATTGCCCACAATAAAAAAAAATAATAAAAAAAAATCCAAAACTGTCAAATCCCACTTTCATTTTCCACACATTTCACATTTTCACTAAACCAGCCCTTTAATCCACCATTTGCATGCGACAAATCATTGTAATTTACCATCAATTTAAGTCCAATCACCTTTACAAATTCACAACTCAAATTAATTTTCCAACATTTTTTCCCCAACATAAAAAATAATAATAAAAAAAAAAAACAAACTCTTTAACATTTCAAAAACCTAAACTAATAACCAAAAAAGCCCTTTATAATTTCCTCACCGCGTTACAATCTTCTTACCCGTCATGCACCGCACTGGGTGTCATCTTTACGAACGCAGCAATTAACTAGAGAAATTACACACGAGACCGAGGTTATGATTGGCTGTCAGTGGTCATAAATCCTCCTCTCAGTCTGTAATCAACATTCAAAATGGCGTCCTCAACCCTTTCCACCCTCGCTAAACACCATCAATCAATCGAATGGCACCACAACAAAACTCATCATCATCATCCTCACTTAGAAAATATATAAATATAGCAAGAAAAAAAATAGAATCAGCTCGAAAAAGCTGTAAATCGATGCTCATTTTGTCGAGTCGACACGACATCGTCAACGTCATTAGCGATTCAAAAGACACCTGGTGTTAAATCAGTGCAGGGACAAAATTCAGGTGTGGAATATTAAATAAGCCACACGAGGACGCAAAAGGTGACGAATACAAATGCACACTTCTCTCTCCATTCGCCACCCCTCTTTTAACTTCATTCATTCACTTGACGTCATTCACGTTGTAACGCACTGATAGTCATCAATTTCCAACTGATCGAGCCCCAAGACGGAAATTGAGTCCAACTTATCTCTTTGCACGCGAGATCCTCGTTTCCCACCTCATTCCCTCCCATCTATACCTTATCCCCTCTTTTTTCTTTTTTTTTAATCCCCTGGCTAGAAATTTGTACTTTTCATCAATAAATTTACCTTAAAAATCGAGAAAAAGCAAATACAGTCACATTTTTCTGTATCTCGAATTTTTCGAAAATTTTGCGTCAAGATCACATTTTACATAAAAAATTGTTTCTATATCTCGAATTTTTTCGGTGAACTATGGTGATTCGACTTAGGGAAGTTCGACTGCAATGCATAACGTAACTTAATGAATACTAAAATAATAAAAGTATAATTTAATTTACTTTTATTAAATGTTATAATGCCAATTATAGAAATAAAGCATTAACATAAAGAGCAAAATGCATTAATTGCAATTTTGACCACCAGGCTGTAAATTAAACCCTTTAAACTAGCTCTTTAGTCACGTGTTAATCCTCCACGTTGTTTCAAGGGCCTAATAACTCGTCGTGAGCAACCTCAAAATGACACCATAACTGACAACGATGCATTGTGGGTAACAAATTCCCCTCCTCGCATCCACTTTCAACCCTTGCAACACGAGCACACAAGACGACACTTTGGCAACAAAGTACAAGAGTGAGAGGGGGTGGATGCAAGTTGGCATCAAAATTATATTTAATAAATCCAAGAGTAAATGGCAAAGGCCAACGACATGTATTAACTAGATGGCAGAGCATCCACAAACTCAGCACAGATGGCTTTGCACTCGTTTCAAAATGAAATTATGAACCAAACTGCAGCTTTTAGCTCCAATTTTCAACTCTCTTATTCAATAAATCACAATCCCCCTTCTTGTGTCTTCTCTTTTGTCCTTCCATATTGGATATGATGACAAGAAAGAGGGGCTTGATAAAAGGAAAACAATAAAAAAAATTTCCTTCATCATATTAAATCAATAAAAACAAATTCAAAATCGCTCAATATTGCAATAAATAACAAATCTTAAACACTCTGATTTTCCTAAAATCTGCTTCATTTTATAATCTTTTTCTCATAAATTAACTAAAACAACCAATTTTCTACCTGATAGCAGAAATATGGCGGCATTAAAACCGGAAGTTAACTTAATTCGAAATAAATTAATCTATTTTCAAATTCTATAGTAATTTTTATCTCATAAAATCAGTTAAAGTGTCCATTAACAGAAAAAAGGTAAAACTTTTCTTTAAAAAAAATATATTTCCCCCCAGGTGCAAATCAGTACTTAAAATCTTCACACTAAATCAAAACACCCTCATTTTCCATCCAACTGATCTCCAATTTCATTTAATTGACAACTTTTAATGCCGGCTTGACTGAAAAAAAAATTAATTCTACAAATCACATAACCAACTTTTTTAATCACCAACACTGAAAACAGACACCTCCCAAAACCTCTTTCCCACTCACCTTTCCTCTCATCTCCCCACACTTTCAAACACCCCCAACCCCCTCTCTCACTCTCATCTCCACTCTTCCTTGTAGCTTTAATTTCTCCAGCACCAATGATAGATGCACAAAACAGAACCCGACTTGGAAGCTTCCATTAGCTGCGAGTATAATTCACTCTTATCATTGTCCGTCCAGCAGGCAATGGTGGGTCGCCCGCCATTTTTCTCGTCTTGGCATCAGGGAGCGGCCCAAGTTGCAAATTAGTCAAATTCAACCTTATCTTCAAAGCAAACAGTGTGGTAATTGTGGCTTTCTTGTCCAAATTGGCCACACCTCACAATTTTCTCTTTATCTTCTCATGTCAATGCCCATACCACATACTGAATTATATATACCAAACAAAAAATAATAATAATAAAAATAAATTATAAAATATAGAATAAGAAAAGAATGTTCAATATCTTGTAAAAGCAATATATTTCTTGTTGTGGTGAAAATCCCCCCTTCTCCCTTCTAAGCTTATTTTATGAACTTTGTTCACCTTTGACTTTGTCCCCCCTATTCAATAGCAAATTCCATCAAAAAATATATTGTATTTACAACAATATAAATAACGAAAAGGAAGATAAGAACAACTTGTACTTAAACCAACAGGATGATAAAAATGAGATAACCAACACCACTCCTCTTCATAAAAACAGTAGATAACAAAATTCCCAATGTCTACAACTTTTTTATTTATTGCCTACACACCAACAGTCATGGACGGTCACCAACACACAACTACTTCTTCATTGATATTCATCACTGCTTCTCGCCTACTGCGAGAACGAGACGAAAGGATACAATTTTTTTGCATTTTTTTGCATTTTATTTTATTTTTTTTATATTTTCGTTCGAAAATTTAAAATAATAAAAAAAATAATTACATTTGCTAGTTTTTTAAGAAAATAAAATAAAATATTTATTTAAGAAAGTTTAGACATGCGCAATAATGTGTATTTTGAGCCGAACTTCCGGTTTATGTGTGTCGCCATTTTTATTAACTTAGATCGAGGATTATTTGTGAGTATTCTAATCGCTTTTTTTTCACAATTTCGTCACGAATTCAACAAATTCCTGTTATAAAATAAAAACAAAATATTGTAATATTTCTAATTACAAAAAACCGTTAAAAAATGCTGAGATTATTTGAATTTTTAGGTCCCTTAACCTAACTTTATTTAACTCAGTTCCTTTCTGCTCTTAAGTTTAGCTTTTATAACTTCACTCCTACTTATGTTATTAAATATATATTTTAGAAAATTATTATGCATTTAAAGCCCAATTTTGTACAATGTACCCATCATCAAAGCCAGTCACTTCCGTTTGTATGCAAAAGCAGAAGCAAGCAGCACCATTCCCTTCATATATATTGTATGCAGGCTATCAAGGTGTTTTCTTGTTTAAGTACCAACTAATCCCAGTCATAAATTTGGATTTATCTGTCCAATATGGACGACAAGATAATTTCACAAGCTGATGAACATTGTGCGCGAAAGACAGAATAATTCATTCTCCCTTTACCCCCCTCTACTTTTAACCCTTTCCGCTTTACATACTAAAACAAACATCTTCAACTGACCCCTTTCCTCGACTGATGACATCCAAAATGGTCATTTCGCAAATACCCAGCTTCTTGATCAATATTTCTTCTCAGAGAATGATTTAACATTCAACCATTCTTGTCATAGCAATTTAAATGAATCTCTCATAGTCTAATAAACAAGTAAATTGTTAATTCAATTCACCTGTGTTCCCACACCCCCACAAAACTAAACTATGCATTAATGATTTGCTAAATTAATTTTCATATCTAAACCATTGTTCTTAATCATTTTCAGGTAACCAATAAAGATACCCCTTATCAGTGTTGCAAAAATCAGAGATTAAAAATTAATTATTGAGTCATGATTTTAGTTAAATTTAAACATTACATAATTTAATTATTTTTTAATGTTTCATTAAATGGGCCCTTGTAATGGTTGGTTCACACTGAGACATAACTTAAGAAAAGTAATGAAAGTTTTGGTTCACATTGCTTACTGTGGTTATTATAAAACAACCTATCAGAATATACATTGTTGGATTTAGATCCAGAACCAGGTCTAATTCTCAATGAAGGACACAAATAACGCAATTTCTCATTTAATCTCGTTTCTATAGAACTTGCAAGCTGTCTCCTCATTGGTTGGATGTAAGTTACTAAGTTACGTTACTTCCTAATTCAAAATGAATTTTGAAGTAAGAACTTATGTTAAGTTTTGGGATTTCAACTCCATAAAGCATTGCACAGCCATCTTACATTGAACATCACTGTGAACTAGCCATAATAGAGTGTAAATGCACCTTTGGACCCCTTACTTGTATCATAACCTGTAAAATAATTTCATTTTATATCAAAAACTGAGGTCTAAACTATCTTGTTTGTATTTGCTGGATATTAGTGGTGATTTTCCTTGTTTACTGTAGTCTCAATGTTTAGTTTTTCTATTACTTACAAATAGAAAGATTAGATCTGTTTACACTCAATTTCAGGAAAATTTTAAAGTAAATAGAGTGTGATATTTACCAATTACTAACTAAACTATAGTAACTATCTACCCAACTAAGCAAAATTTTCCACTTTTAGTTTCTCTTTCCTTTTCTTCATATTATCATATTATCAGATTAAGTTTGCCAAGTATCAACTATCAGTGAGAATCTCTGAAACCTAACTTTATGTAATACACGTGGGAGAATTTTACCTTATCTCAAACTAAAAAAACTATATAAATACCTATATAAAAACTATATAAATACCACATTAAACTACCAGTATAATTTCTTACTTGGTATTCATGCAAACCCATTTCAATTGTAAAAACAATTTTAATACTTATTTTATCTACTTGGAAAAGAAATCATTACTTGATCCACAAATTTAGTCAAATGGAAGTGCTCAGTCAGCATTTTGCAATATGCAACAAAGAGCAGGAGACTTTAACCAAGTCTTTCATCGTCTTCGTCACAAAATATGGCCGCCTTGGCAACAGCAGGCGAGCTGAGTAAAGGTCAAAGCAATGGTTTCTAATAAGTGAGGGTGTTTTCAAATTAACAACCACGGGCGGTGATGCTGTGCCATGTTGGAGGCACCATGTGCTCTCAACACCTTTATTAAGCAATTTACATCAGAAGCAAAAGAAAGAAGAAAAGCAAAGGAAAAAAATTGTCTGGAGCAAAAGGCGATGCTACTAACATTTTGTAATATTGAAACGCCAGAACTGGCTACATGGGGCCCCCACAGGGGGTTCACAGAGAAGCAAGGGTGCACAAGGTCTTGAGTAAAAATCATCAACACAAAAAGGATAAATTTTATCATTCAGTTTGCACGCACTGAATATTCTTTTAAGGAGATTCCCTAAAACTATTTTGTAAAAATATTTCAGGTTTTTCTCAAAACACTTACTTATCATATGATTTAAGACACGTGATCAACAAAATCTGATTTCTTTGTTAATGTTCAGTCTCGCTAGCTTTTAAAGTAAAAATCAAGCATTATTTAACATGATTACAACATTAAAATCACATCAAAATTTTCAACACCACTTTAACTTCGATAAGCCGCCATTTTGAAAACAAAATATGTAATTCAGGCATAAGCGCAGATTATAAATTCCCCTGTTTTGAGGAATTTTCTACAGGAATATTCTTTTTCAGAGGTGTAACTAGCAATTAAAGTGCCTGTGGCCAGTCAACAAAAATGCACCTTTCATAAGCACATGCATATAGAATAATAAAATCTACATATAATAGTATTCAAATTCATTAAAATGCATGATAACTTTCAATAACTTTCGTCACTTTCTGCAATAGGCTATTTACGCCTTTTCTTTTTTCACTCAAGAAATTTTTCCTGGATCAAGAATACTCCAGAAATATTCTGTGTTTGTTAATCCACTTATTTTAAATTCTTATTTTCAAATTTTTCTTCCATTTTTTTTTATTTCCTAAAATTCTTAGAGATTTATGACCTATCACTTGAAATGTCGTTGAATTGCATCCCTCTTTTCTTCATATTAATTAAAGCTAGTTTCAAATTTCCAACTTTCACTCTTGAGTCGGCCATCTTAATAATCCCTCATAAGTTTGATTGCATCATCCTCACCCGCCCTAATAATGCTAACAAATATAATAAAGAATTTCAAACCTACAATTTCACCTCCCCTGTGGAGACCGGAATTACATACTTTTAAACATGCATCTCAACACAAAAAAAAAATTAAAAAAAAATAACATCACCTATAAATAACAAACAAATTTACTACGTGCAGAACAAATCCCCATTGTGGCTTACACAGGAAACTTACCATTTTAGCACCACATAAAATCTCTTCATACACAATTTTTTTTAAAAAAAAAATCCTTATCTTTCCATTCTACTTTTATATTTTTTTAACTGCATAATCCAACTTGTAATTTCCCAATTTCCCCTCTTAAATATACCCTTACATACCCCTCAATTCAACATTCCCCTAAAAATTTAACTTTATATTCTCTTTCCAGGGCTGAATTTAGGTATTTGAGGGCCCTAAGCGAAAAATCATATAATCTTTTTATATATAATAAATATAAATACATATGCGACAAAGATAAAAATTACTTACAAAGTTAAAAATATATATTATATTTATATATATATTTATTATATATTTTTTTCTGGGCCCCCGATGAGTGGGGGCCCAAATCAACTGCTTATTTTGCTTATACGTAAATCCAGCCCTGTCTCTTTCAAATTTTACTCGAGGTTCATCATACAAGCAATTGAAAAATAATTAAAGATTGAAAAAGAAATGAATGAATAAAAAAAAATTCAAGGTTATTCAACTTAATTTGACAGTTCAGTGGGAAAAATTTAAAATTCTCCCCTTTTTTTAAGTACAGACTTACAAAATAAAATGGTTGTAAAAATTCAAAATTTATAAAACTTTATCAATTCTCAAATTCTTTTCTGCCTTCCCCACTTCAATGATTTTATCTTGGATTATTCACGAAGTGTTTTCATGATTATTTCTTTCTTATATATAAAAAAAAATCAAAGACAGTCTATTTGCCTCAAGTGCACACAACCATCATGTCAGCCATCTATAATTCAAAAATGTATTCAGAAAAGCACTCGGCTAAACACACCAATGATGGGAGCCAAAGAAGCAACCTTCATTCCTGTCATATTGGTCTCTTGAGAAAACAAACCTCTCTCCCATCAATATCGGCCATTTTAACTATTATGGATACAACTTTTTTAAAGATAGAACAATTCCTTACCTTAAACAACTTCTTCCAACACATATCATATGCTTCTTTTATTCTTTTACACTCAACCAAATAATATAGAAAAATATCCAACATACCTGCAAATAGATAAAACAAAATAATTAATATCACTTTTATTTAATTCAAAATAAAATTCAAAATCAATCAACACATTTTAATTAAATTTAAAATCTTACTTTATCCTTTTTTTCTAATTCAACTTTTATTTTTTTTATCAATGAAAAGTAAAAAATTATATAGGAAATGATGCGTGTAGTGTTTGCTCTCAAAAGTCCATTGTGTCCTTTGCTTGTGACCAATAAATACTTGTCTACCACCATCTTCCATGAGATTTCATTCATAAATCTTTCAATGCTTGCTTTTATTCATAGCGAGGCATTATCATTCTCCACTTAGCAAATTGCCCTGTCTACAGCAGTCTATCAAAGTGCTTTTGTTTGTCTCGAGTGGAGAACAAGACGATGGGGGGAACAAAAAGGACAAGTAAAAGAAAACTTCCCCCTTTTGTTTTCGCGAGTGTGAAAAACAAAGAGTCGACTTCTTACACCCTTTCCAACACTTCAAATCAACTGCTAAGAAAATATGGACCTTTGCCAAATTGTAATTAATATCAACAAAACCATAATTCTTATTAATCCACAAACTTCTCATAGAAAAAAATATAAGAGCATTATCTCACATGAATATAAATTTTTCCTTTCAAAAATTCACAAAAAAATATTATAAATTCCAAAAAATTTGCCTGTATATGGTTACCAAATGAAAAAATTTCCAGTAACACTTTCACAACAAGCTAATAAATGGAGCGCTGTTACATTTTAACCAATGTTTTATATATAAAGATACAAATGTGAAAACAACATTATGTTTACATGCACAAAATATTTTTAACAACATGTCTTCAGCCCCCATTTTGAAAATAAACATGCTCATGCGCAGATTAAATTATTCCCTGTTTTGAACAATAATCTACCCAAAGAGTCTAATATTCTTGAAAATCTCGTGGACAGCTTCAAAAATCTCCAAAAATCTTTTACAAATCTTAAATCTGTAAAAATCTCTTCTAATTTGTATAAATCTGAAATTGAGATTTACCATTAAAATTTGTCTAAGTGTCATACCAAGTATGACACTCCTACGTAATGTCTAGCTCCCACTCAATATCACATAACAGAAACCAATCTAGTTAACTTTTAACAAGATCACACCTTATTCATTATTCCAAATACTCATAAATATGCAACCCTATATTAATATCCTATTAATATCAATTTAAGCCTTATCCAAGCTAAGAGCATTGAACTACCCTTATATAAAACGTCATATTATTATTTTTAGTTGAAAAGAAGAAAAAATTTGAAATGAATCGCAATTACACGTAACAAGACAACACTTTCCTCCATCATTGTACAAGTTCTAATCCTTTGAGACCTTCCATAATGACAAGGCACACAAATATACACTAGCAAACCCTCAGCTGGTATGTCAATGATAACGAGACCAAGCGAGTGCCTTTGCTGACAGTGCACAATGTGCTGTTTCTCTGGGGCCATTTTATATCGTTGCAAACGCTTCCCCATACTCCACCTCCACACCCCCTTAATTCTCCGCCTTTCCCAATATTGACACAATAGTAATCACAGTAAATTCCTGTTCCCTATGTCACATCAGGTGGAATGTTGCCTCATATTATGTACAGGGGCCTTGGTGCAGCAATGCAATTCGTGGAATGTTAGCTTGTTCAACGGATTAACGCACACATTCGTCACCAGAGGACACTACAATGATAAAAGCTCCATGAGAAATGCCATTTTTTTTAATTGGCTGCCATAAGAAAGCAATAAAATGTCAGCAACAACTATTTTAGCTGTCAATATTAAACTGACATGGTCGTATTATCGATGTTGGTGGTTAAGAATTTCTTCTTATGGTTTCTTCACTGTAATAATAATTGATATAGCAACAGTAATCGAGTGTAATCCAAGGATATAACAATGCTGAATATCTATGTGTTATGATTTGATGGCAAATCAGAATAAGTCCAACTAAATCTTGTGAGAAATAATTTAAGAAATCCAAAAGCAAATCATCAGCAAAATCCAGTAAAGCTCCAGCTAATCCAGCAAATCTAGGTACTGAATGTTGTATGTCTTAGTGTAATACCCATTTTCTAGATCAATTAATCTCTATCAAAGTATTCATCAACTTTTCTATTTAAACTTATTTACTTCAATGCAAGCATTTTTTATTGCCAACTAAACATGATATCCATAAAATATCAATATTAAAGATGCAAATGCCTGAAAATTACATTCTCCCAAAAAAATATATTTTTAATATATTTGAACTATACAAAAATTGAAGTTTTATATATGAGAAAAATATCAACAATTATTTGCATATTTGACAAATATATGATGATTTTTTTAAAACTATATATTGCAAATAAACAAAAAATTCCATTTTATGTATATATTTACCATACAGTTATGAAAATATATCATATTTTCAAAAGAGACAGTAAAACAACACCTTTATTGCAACAAATATTGTATCCAAATAATGTACATGAGATACATGTGTCAAAATTGTTTCCCCAATCAGTTAGTTTGCACTTGTAAACACACATTAGTATACTTTCCTTGATATGCAGATAAATGATACCCTATTACCTAAGCTCAACTTGCATAGTAAACAAAATCTAAGCTTAAATGACAAATGAGATATCAAATCTCATTTCACCTTTCAAACCAGTGTAAGGCTTAAATTAAACCCAACCTGCACTCCTAACACAATACTTTACACCCTCATTTATTACTTCAATACCCCAATTGCTTGTTTATTGCCCCTTTCACCATTCCTTCATCACACTCAATTTGATACATTTGACAAACAAAAAATAAAAAATACATTAAAATTTATATTTATTTACTTATTCTTCATTTTAACCAGCACAGCCTAACCCTAGTATATTAAAACTTCAAAATCTAATCCAATTTCTTCTCACCCATTTCACATAAAAAAACAACACGATTATTGTTCTTGTGGCCAACCAAAAATTGCATTCACCAACACAACACAAATCAAACACAGTCTACCGATTATTAAACACACCAAACCATCTTTATTCTAATTTTTCTCTCCAAAACGCAGAGGGCAGCCAGGTGAACTCACCATTTATTAATCCTACATTAGAGCCTAATGCGGCTTTATATGAGACCAGAACCTCAGAGAAACTCCCTTCCACTACTTCCTTCTGCTGGTATTAAGAAAGAGAAAGAAAAAAAAATTCACCATGGGTGAAATAAATCATAATTATGGCCATACGCTATTTTTCCCAATACTTGCTAATTACTTAGCTGCTCGTTAAGTGCAATGGTGACTCCACACGGCTGCTTATTAGCATAAGTGATTATTGTGGTGCACACGATGGTGCTCGTGATGCCGAGACATATAGAAAAGAGAGAGAGAGAAAGAGAGAAAATGCATCTAATCCAACATGGGAAGACATTAAGAGGGGAATTTACAAGTGCGCATGCTCCATCTTCCTCTTTTCTCTCAAACTTTGCAGCTACCATTAATCATAAAAATACTCTCAACTTCTATGTGTAGGCCTACACCATTATAATTTTTTTAATGTTATTTTTTTCCACCTTCTCTTGTTTTGAATCTATAAATTTTAATTTTCTTCTTATATCGAGTAAAAAGTTCAATTTGAAAAAAAAAAATAAAATTAATTTCTTTTCTTTAATCTTATAATTAATTATAATTAATTAAAATTGTAAATATTTAGTACCTAATCAAATTTTTAGCCAATTACATTAACCTTATAGCCCAACAGAGTGTAATAATGTTACAATATGGCCGCCATCATCAATTAGAATAAAAACTTTTAATAAAAGGTAAAATTTAAACACCCTTTTGCTACAATCTTTACACACCATCACTTTTATTTATAGTAAAATAAGATACAATGAAATTATGTGTGATAACTTGGCAAAGCTGTAAAAAGTAATTTTATAGTGATGAGAGGGACAACTACACCAAAACCTATTCACTTTGATGAGACTCATTAAGAAGCACAGGACAGTGCCATTTTTGTCACCCCCCCTCGAGAGAGGGGGCAATGTGAGAAAAGAACTAGTTGCCTTAAACTGGTTAATTGCTTGAGTATAATAATGATAATAAAAATAATGATAATAATAATAAAAGTATCAAAAATTTCCTTTTTCTATCATAATTTTTTTACGACTCCATTTGCAAGCATTTTTCAGATAAAGGCAACACAAAAGAGTTTGTGGGTTTTTTTCAGTGTATGTGACGGTAAAAGTGGGAATTAAAGGGGTGCAAGAAGGGAAGAGAATGAATTTTTATAGTACTCTTGCTCCTCAAATAAAAATTAAAAAGCTATAAAATTTTTTTTTAACTTTGATGCCATATTCTCTCCTGTAGATTTGCATGTAAATGATTTAAATAGGCCTATAGGGAGGAAAATAGGAGAAGAGGGAAAGTGAGGAAAATGAGAATAGAATATAAATAGGTGTAGAAAAAATTATTTTTATTTTTATTATCAGAATAATTATAGCATAAAAATTTAATTTTAAAAATTTCGAAAATTACATAAAATTTCGAAAATTTCAAAAAATTTCGAGAATTCAGAAAATTTCGAAAAAATTTCGAAAATTCAGAAAATTTCGAAAAAATTTCGAAAATTTTAAATAAAAATTTAAAATCAGTTTATACGCTATTTATATATCCATATAAAAAAATTTAAAAAATAAAAAA